>JASANB010005041.1:0-97262 GCA_030248155.1 Sabatieria punctata | reverse complement strand
AAAGAGTTCTCCGTGCAAATGGGCCTTGTTAGGAGATCAGGGGTTTATTTATGGATAACCAGTAAGTGATGGTGAAGCATCCAGCCTTGGCTATAGACAGGAAGCAGTGGAAAAGTTGTGGACCGCATTGCCCCGTACATGGCGAAACGAAATTTCAGATAACTGGAATGGGTTGCTTCAAGCTTATCAGGCATACAATCCTGCAGTAAAGGATGCAACTAAGCTAAGTATTCCACTGTATAAAACATACAAGCTAGCCAAGATGTATGAAAGTCCTACAGCACAAAAACGATGGACGGATAAATATTGGGTTACAGAGGATTTATTTGAAAAAGCCTGTCTACGGGCACACCGTTTGTCACCTGATGTTAAATTGCGGAATTTTCAATACCGTGTGTTGCATAGGATAGTTCCAACGAAGCAGTATTTATTCTATAGAAGGATAGTAGACGATATGAATTGTAAACAGTGCCATTTGCAGAAAACTGATACAGTGGAGCACATGCTCTATTATTGCGTGGTAGCTAAAAAAGCATGGAGAATGTTAGAATCACTTATTCTTGAAATTGAACACCAAGAGGTAACATTTGATCTAATCTCAGCACTATTTGGACAAATTCATGACCTGTTTGTAAATGCAACAGTTTTGAATCTGTTAGGCATTTATACGAAGGGGTTTATATACAGTTTAGCTCGACGAGAAGTTAAAGATTTTTCCGACATGACCTTTAGGCATTTTATAAAGGCAAGCTTGAAAACTGCACATTTGGCCAGCATAATGTTGAAGAAGGAAGATGCCTTTACCGCAATTTGGGACAAATACTTGCGTTTCTTTCTGATTCAGCATTGAGTAGGGAAACATAACACCGTTCTCTTAAAAGTTTCAAGTATCGAGATAAACTGCTCTATACAACATTTTGTGCAACAAGGATCCGAGCCCAGCTGCTGTGTGTGTACTAACCCATAAGTGTTTCACTAACCCATTTCAGAAAATAAAACTTTGTTCGTAAAAAAAAATGATATCGTTCTAGAGCTACCAACGCGTTTTAATTCGATAATCAATATCGATTGATTATCGATTTTTTGCTGTGCAGATATTCCAACTACACAGGCTAATAATGTTAGTGGTTTTCTTGCATGCCGATTAACCATGATATCGTTCTAGAGCTACCGTCGCGTTTTAATTCGATAATCAATATCGATTGATTATCGATTTTTTGCTGTGCAAATATTCCAACTACACAGGCTATGATGTTAGCGGTTTTTGGGCATGTCGATTTCAAACATGATGTCGTTTTAGAGCTACCGTATCATCGCGTTTTAATTCGATAATCAATATTGATTGATTGTCGATTTTTTGCTGTGGAAATATTTCGAACGCTGCATAGCACGGGTCTGGGTTTGCTTGCCCCCAGAGAAACGTTCATTTCCGTGAGGGGTGTTTTGGAGTTTTACTATGGAAAATGGCCCTCATCAGAGAGAACCATGGATGGCCATTGCTGGCTATCGATTGATCACATGGTCCTATGCACAAATGAATCACGCCAATGAATTTGCCGTGTCAGAAAACCTAGTATGCTCATCAAATTTTCATGCCAAACCATTTCATTTGGCTGCTGAAAACTGATAAAATCGTGATAAATCGATACTTCGGGAACGAATATTTTTGAAACAACAAAAATCACCATAAATTTTATTACAGATTCTGAAAGCCCATGATGTGAGCTTTCGAACGCTGCATAGCACGGGTCTGAGTTTGCTCGCCCCCCAGAGAAACGTTCATTTCTGTGAGGGGTGTTTTGGAGTTTTACTACGGAAAATGGCCCTCATCAGAGAGAACCATGGATGGCCATTGCTGGCTATCGATTGATCACATGATCCTATGCACAAATGGATCACGCCATTGAATTTGCCGTGTCAGAAAACCTAATATGCTCATTAAATTTTCATGCCAAACCATTTTATTTGGCTGCTGAAAACTGATAAAATCGTGAAAAATCGATATTTCGGGATCGATTATTTTTGAAACAACAAAAATCACCATAAATTTTATTACAGATTCTGAAAGCCCATGATGTGAGCTTTCGAACGCTGCATAGCACGTGTCTGAGTTTGCTCGCCCCCCAGAGAAACGTTCATTTCCGTGAGGGGTGTTTTGGAGTTTTACTATGGAAAATGGCCCTCATCAGAGAGAACCATGGATGGCCATTGCCGGCTATCGATTGATCACATGGTCCTATGCACAAATGGATCACGCCATTGAATTTGCCGTGTCAGAAAACCTAGTATGCTCATCAAATTTTCATGCCAAACCATTTTATTTGGCTGCTGAAAACTGATAAAATCGTGATTAATGGATATTTCGCGATCGATTATTTTTGAAACAACAAAAATCACCATAAATTTTATTACAGATTCTGAAAGCCCATGATGTGGGCTTTCGAACGCTGCATAGCACGGGTCTGAGTTTGCTCGCCCCCCAGAGAAAAGGTCATTTCCGTGGGGGGTGTTTTGGAGTTTTACTATGGAAAATGGCCTTCATCAGAGAGAACCATCGATGGCCATTGCTGGGTACCCAGAGGGAGTTGGGCGGAACTGTTTTAGGGTTTTACTTTGGGGCTATAGGGATGTCCAACGCACGCCATATCGGCCGATTCCGCCGACCCCCCACTATACATGTCTGCCCGATCTCGGTTGGCAATGACAATTAAATTTACTTAAGAAAATAAGCAGAAAAGGCAGGCAACTACATACAAATTCATGTGTAGGGGTTGTGCATTAAGACGCAATTTCTGAGAGGATTCAGGATTGCTCCCCAAATTGGTCTGGGTCACATCACCGATTTTGCTCATTTTTACATATATATAAGTGTGTGTCAAAAAACTGCGAAGCCCAAAGTATGAGCTCCGGTGGACCCCCCAGAGCGCCAGGGGCCCCCTCCAAAGTAGGGGTGGTTGATCCAAAAATCCAAAATTCAGCTGTCCACTTCAGACCAGCGTTATTCACTCAAAATTTGTGCTAGGTTGACATTCAATACACCAACAGATCCGCAATGACATGCAGATTTCAAAAATGTCATCTAAAATGCGCTTTAATCTCTCCGTACCGCTGTTTTTTACCAAAAAGGCGGTCGAACGCCAATTTTTTTGCTTACTGACCAAGACATTGACCCTAACTTTTGCACCTTGGAATGACGGGGCAGACGTAGATTTTTTATATTATTTTGCCTACTAAACCCGCAACATACACACAAAATTTGGAGAAAATCATCGCGTGCCAACAGGACGAAATTGGCTCTGGAAGTGTTGAAAGAAAAAATTTTTTCGATAAATTTTAACAAAAATTTATTCTCCGGGTCAATTTTTTATGCTGATGACGATTGTGACAATTGTTTTTAAGAAAAATTGCAATTTCACCAGAAAGCACGCCGATTTCAGTTTAGTTCAGCATGAAGAGATGATCTGTTCCTGTACTCGTTATGGGTGCATCAGAGCGCGTTTTGCCGCATAACCAAAGTTGTAGAGGGGCCCGAGCTCGGTACTGTGGTGCAAGCTAATCTGCGCAACATGCCGTGGTAATGCTAATTTGCGCAACGAAAATAATCTGCTTTTTCTGTAGTTGGGATGGACGCGAGTTTTTCAGCAATTCGAATCTACAGACCTCGGGAATTTCAAGAATGTATTCATTTTGATTCTAGGTGGAACGGTTCCAGAGATAAACAGCATCAAAATTGGCCGAAAATGCTAAAAATGGCCATTCTTGGCGATTTTCAGATTTCTGGGGGCAGGATTGAAGTAGCTCTGGAGCAACTCAACCGATTTGGCTGAAACTCACAGCTATGGTGCAAAATTTAGTTTTACATCGATTACGATGCATAAGAGCCCTGAAAGACCTTAGGCACTAAGGGTTTTCATGGTCAGAGAATCCACTACTGGCATAACTACAATCACTGGATTACTGTGTTTTGATATCCCGACGTGAAAATTGTCATTTTTTGCTATTTGGGTGTTTCTGTTACAAGGAAACGATCTCGTTGGGACCTCAAAGTACAGTAACCGAGCGATGATGGTTATGTCAGAAATAGATTCCCCACTCCTGAAAACCTTTATTGTCTACTCTATAGAGTGTTTCCTTAAACCGGGCATGCATAAACGCAAAATAACAATTTTCGTGTCGGGACCTCAAAATACAGTATTCCAGTGATTATAGTTATGTCAGAAACGTATTCCCTGACCATGAAAACCCTTAGTGCCATACATGTAACAGGGGGGTCTGGGGGGTCTGCACCTCACCCGACTTAGGCCAGACCTCCCCGGATGGGACCCCCTCCCCCCCGAGATGATTTTCCCGACCCCCCCCTCCGATTTTTCTGGCAAGTAAATTTTTCAGCAAATTTTTGCAATTTTTTACAATTTCAGACACAAAAATTGCCAAAATCGCCTGCAAAACAGCACTTTTTAGCTGTATTTCAGCCCAAATTAGCGATTTTTACGATTTTTAGGCCAAAAATTGCGATTTTTCTCGATTTTTGAGCGTTTTTTTAGTGCCCACCCCCCTCCCCCAAAACTCTGGCTCAGACCCCCCGGCCGGCGCCAGACCCCCCTGTTGTGTCGCCCCAACGTCCGCCGCCAAAGGACTAGGGTTTGGTTACACATCACTCATCGGTTTGGCATGTTTATATTAATGCAGGGACGCCACAGGTGTTGAGAGAGTCTGGTTTTAGCCCTTGCTACAGGGCGGTCTGTTCAAAGTTTTGTGTCTCTAGTAAAGCCTGTATGTACGCACACCCTTCGTACACCATACAGAGGACTACACATTAATTGGCGATGCAGTCCCTAATTCGAACTCTGGAGAACAATGGCTCATCCGTCACCCTCCCTTCCGGCCCCGCCGCCATTCTGGACGGATGCCAGCGAAATGCCGAACTTCCGAGGCTGGTTCAGCCGTTTTGATAACTGGCTGGCTCTCCAGTCCGATGCCTTGCCAGACGGACAGCAGCTTACAGACATTCGGAAAAACCGGTTGCTCTACCAGCAGCTAGGCACAGAGGGTGGTCGTCAGTTCAGCACACAGCCGATCGTTCAGGACATTACTGAGACGACCTACGCCAACTTCTCCGCAGCCGTTCGGACTTTTTTCGACAAGCCGACCAGCATCGTGCGTGCTCGTTACGATTTTGCCACTCGCATGCAGGCTTCCTCAGAGTCCATCTCGGACTATCTGACTGAACTTCGATCGCTTGCAGTGGACTGTCGTTTCGGAGCGGCCGAGAACGAACATTTGGCTACACAGCTGGCCATTGGTTGCTTCAATCCCGATGCCAAGCGTGAGTTGTTGCGCCAAAACGACTTGAATTTGAATGATTTTGTGACTATTATTCAATCGGTCGAGTCTGCTACCTCTGATTTGCAAAATATGTCTGTTTCTCGTTCTGTTTTAGGGCCTAAGGTTGGGGCGTTGGGTTCTAGTTCAACCAAATCTCAATCTTTCAAAAAATGGGGTAGCTCGGGCGCACATCCTGGTGGTAAGGGACGGTTTCGAGCCAAAACTTCGGCCAAATCCACAGCTGACCCAAAGCCCTGTGCTGGTTGTGGTCAGTTAACGCATGCGCATAAATCGCCGCAATGCCCGGCGCTAAACGTTGAGTGCCGATTTTGTCACAATATCGGTCACTTTGAGCGCTGCTGTTTTAGTAAACGACAAGCCGGCGCGGGTCGTCAAAAAGCGCTGCGGCTCAGCAAGTTGGCTAGTACGCCGCACGCGCCAGACTCAGAGTTTCACTGCCGCATGTTTGTGCTCAGTCGCAAAGGTTTTGTGCCGATTGACTGCGAGATTGATTCTGGCTCGGACGCCACTACGGTCACTAGCTCGCAGTACAATGCGCATTTCGCTGACATGCCGCTTAGCCGCCACAATTGCTCGTTGCGCAATTTTGACGATAGTCCTATCGCAGGTGTGCGCGGCTCATTCGGGGCTAACGTTAGCATCAACGGTCGCATGCAACATGCCCGCATTTACGTAGTCAGTGACTCATGCGTGCCAGTAGTGGGCAAGAATCTCATTAAGCCCTTGAAACTGCTGAAAGTTGACAGTGCTGTGCGCTCGGTCAAAGCCACAGCAGGCGCAGCGTCGCGCGATTATGCCGCATACATCGCCGAGCACTTTTCCAGTTTGTTGGCAAACAAAATTGGTTGCTTTCCAGACTTTCAGCACCACATTCAGCTTTCTGATAACGCAGTTCCGGTTGCCAAGAAGCTGCGTCCAGTGCCGTTCGCTCGACGTGAACAAGTGGCAATAGCGGTCAAGGAGATGGATGACAATGACATCTGGGAGCCGGTAGACAAAGCTCAGTGGCAGTTGCAGATGGTCACACTGCCCAAACTGGATGGCTCATATCGGATCACGTCTGATCTCTCGCCTCTCAACCAATACGTTGTGCCTGACCGCTACCCAATGCCTAACGTGAAGGAGCTGTTCCTGGAATTGCAAGGCGCCAAGCTTTTCAGCAAGCTAGACATAGCTAAGGCGTTTTTTCACATTCAGCTGGACGAACCCAGCTGCGACTTAACTGCCACGCTAACGCATCAAGGGCTGCGCCGCTACAAAAGGCTTCCGATGGGTCTCAAGGACTCAGCTGCGGTGTGCCAGCGCCTAGTTGCTCAAACGCTGGCAGAGTGCAAAGGCGTGCAGGCCTACATTGATGACATTATTGTGTACGGCGCTACGCAGGCAGAGCATGATAGCAATTTGCACGCTGTTTTGGAGAAGCTTGCCGCCAAAGATTTCCGCTTGAATTTGGCAAAGTGCATGTTTGCTGTGCGCGAAATTCCGTTCTTAGGTCATGTGATTACAGCCGATGATGGTATCCGGCTGGACGCTAAGAACTTGGCGCCAATTCAGAATGCACCGCGCCCGCGCACTAAAAAGCAACTGCTGTCGTTTTTGGGCATGATCAATTACTATTCAGATTTCTTGCCTGATCTTGCTTCTTATGTGGAACCGCTGCGTGCACTGACTCGCAAAGGCACTCGCTTTGTGTGGGATAAAAAGTGTCAACTTTCTTTCAGCACATTGAAGCGAATGGCTGCCGCCCAGCTCAAGATCTACACGTTCGAGCCCAACAGTGAGACGTTCCTGACAGTGGACAGTTCTGATGTGGGACTCGGAGCAGTTCTCAGCCAGATGCAAAACGGACGCGAAGTGCCAATCGCATTTGCATCGCATACCTTACAGCCGCGCGAGCGCAATTACTCTACTAGTGAACGCGAAGCTTTAGCTGCGGTTTGGGGCTGTGAGTATTTCGAGAAGTACTTACTGGGCCGCATGTTTACGCTGCGGACAGACCATGCCGCCTTGCAAACGCTGCTAGCTAGTCCGCAAGCTGACCAGCGCAAGTCTAGCAAGTTTGTTCGCTGGGCCGATCGACTGGCCATGTTCGACTACAAAATGGAGTATCGCAAGGGCAGCGAGAATCAAGTCGACGATGCACTGTCGCGCCTGTCGCTAAAAGCACAGGAACTCGCCGTACCTGACTCGCATGACGCTATAATGCTCAAACGCGTTACGGAGCAAGGCTTGCCGCTTTCTGACATTACGCAAGCTACTGCTGCCGACCGGCTGCTGCAATTGGTTTCCCAGTATGTGCGCACGCGCTGGCCAGCCAAAAGTGCACTGAAGCCTGAATTGCGGCCCTATTACAGTATTCGCGACACCCTGTCATTAGAAGCTGGTTATGTCACGCGTGAAAACGATCGCATTCTCGTGCCTGTTACGTTGCGCAAGCGCCTGCTTCAGCTTGCTCACCAGGGTCACCCGGTATGGTGCGTATGAAACGGAAACTGCGCGAGAGTTTCTGGTGGTCTGGTATGGACCGCGACATAGAGCATGCTGTGCGCCATTGCGCTGCCTGCCAAGCTAGTGAGAAATCGGCCGCCAAGGCGAACGTGCCTGTTACAGTAGTTTCGCCGCCCGCTAGTGCTTGGTCCCGCATAGGCATTGACATAACTGGACCGTTTGATGTTGCACCGGTCAGCAAGCGCTACATTGTTGTTGTGGTTGACCACTACTCGCGCTTTCCCGAGGTTCTGCTGACCAACGATATCACTTCCGGCCGCATCACGCGCTGGTTGTCTGACTTATTCGCGCGCTACGGCAACCCCGAGCAGCTTATCAGTGATAATGGCCCGCAGTTTCGCAGCCAGGAGTTCGCTGACTTTTTGCACGCGCGAGATATCAAGCACATGCCGACTGCTGTGTACAATCCGCAGGAAAACGCTGTTGTTGAGGTGTTCAATCGCACGCTCAAGCACGCAGTGCAAGCTTTTGCTGCCGCGCAAACTCCTTGGGAGATTGGCATAGAACGCGTGCTAGCCAACTTCCGTTCTACCGCGCCAATGCCAGACACGGCTAGCCCTGCCGAAAAGTTCTTTGGTCTCAAATTGCGTCTCAATTATGAGCCCGTGTTGCGTCAAGACGCTGTCGTATCACCTACGACTGCAGCAGAAAGCACGGCTGCGCCACGCCCGCAATTGCTGCCACGCAATCGTGGCCCGTTTCGCAAGGGAGATATGGTTCAAGTACGCTTGCCGCATGCGCGCAAAGGCCGCTCGCCATTTTCTGCGCCGCTTCGGGTTGTGCAAGTCCTTGGCAAATGGACGTACATGCTTTCCGATCGGCAAAAATGGAACGCGCGCAAAATGAAGCGCTATCATGACCCTGACCAGCAATGGCTTACAGTTGAGCTGGGGGAACCGAACATGCTTGAACCTGCCCCTGCACCACCTCTCCGACGCTCTCAGCGCGTCAACAAAGGTCGTCCGCCCGACCGCTACTCACCCGAACCTTAACGCTTTTAGAGGAGGGGGGTAATGTTGTGTCACCCCAACGTCCGCCGCCAAAGGACTAGGGTTTGGTTACACATCACTCATCGGTTTGGCATGTTTATATTAATGCAGCCGGCGGCGGACGCCACAGGTGTTGAGAGAGTCTGGTCTTAGCCCTAGCTACAGGGCGGTCTGTTGAAAGATTTGTGTCTCTAGTAAAACCTGTATGTACGCACACCCTTGGTACACCATACAGAGGCCAACACATTACCCCCCAACCCCCCCTCCCCCCATCGGCGGATGACCTGTTACATGTATGCTTAGTGCCTACTCTATATTGCATTTCCTTGCTGTAGGAAGAATGTAAATTGACAAAAAGTTATTTTCGTCCCAGGACCACATACTACAGTACCGGTTAAACGTGTTATCCCGCTGTTGGGTAGCCATTAATGAGAGAGATAAAACTTGTTCGGAATCAGCGGACCCAAGTAAAGCAGACAAACTTTATATTTCGCAGCTAAAACGCGCTGCATCTTCAGAAAGGCAGAAGGCTTCAAACCTTCTTCAAACCAGAAGGCTGCTGAAGATGCAGCGCGTTTTAGCTGCGAAATACAAAAGTTTGTCTGCTTTACTTGGGTCCGCTGATTCCGAACAAGTTTTATCTCTCTCATTAATGCTACAGTACCCGTATGGCTTCAGAAAGGTCTGAGATCGATTCAAAACACTTAAAAGCATATTGTTAACAAGAGTGGTGGGCTTGAACTACTATGTATATACCAGCAGAAAAAGAAGAAATTACCTCATCTTGGCGAAATCGGGATTACGGTATCAGGGTCAATTTTTCAGGGTTCTTATGCATCAGAATCGATGTAAAACTAAATTTTGCACCATAGCTGTGAGTTTCAGCCAAATCGGTTGAGTTGCTACAGAGTTATTTCAATCCTGCCCCCAGAAATCTGAAAATCGCCAAGAATGGCCATTTTTAGCATTTGCGGCCAAATTTGATGCTGCATATCTCTGGAACCGTTCCACCTAGAATCAAAATAAATACATTTTTGAAATTCCCGAGGTCTGTTGATTCAAAATTACTGAAAAACTCGCGTCCTACTTTGGAGGGGGCCCTGGCGCTCTGGGGGGTCCACCGGAGCTCATACTTTGGACTTCGCAGTTTTTTGACACATACTTATTTATATGTAAAAATGAGCAAAATCGGTGATGTGACCCAGACCAATTTGGGGAGGCTCCCTTATCAGATCCTGTCCTCTCAGAAATTGCATATTAAAAATGAATTCAAACAGAGAAGTGAAGTTAGATGTGCAGTTTTCTTCACTACTAAAAGGCCTAGCCTTCAAAGCCTAGCTAGCACTATCATACAAAGCAATTTCTTTTACGTAGGTACTGTAATACAAAGCAAACAATCCGTCAGTGTGCGGTAGGTAGACTACGGTCTGTAGTACATACCATAGGTCATGTAGTTGGCTAGTTTTTGCGCAGTTATTACCCTCAGCAGGTACAGTAATTCAGCCAAAAACATAGACAAGAGCAGTTGAGCGTTGAAAAAGCTTTTAAAAGTCATTTAAAGTGGCTATTCAGTCAGGGATGGATATTTTTCGAAAAAAACCTCGGCCTGTTTTTTTTTCAGTTTTTTTTCGTCTTTTTCCTAAACCGCGGAAAAAACTCCAGCCCAAGTTCTGTCTGAGTATCCTAGATTGGTTTTATGATTCCTAACGCTTTCTAGCGCCTTCCTAGGTAATTACAGGCCAGAAATACAAAACTGACATGAAACAGTGCCTGACAGGCTCCATCAATAAACCCTATATGCAAATTTTCTTACAGCAGTCTGCATTTTTGGTTTTATCATACCAAATTTGGTCTTTTCTGTTGTTTTTCTAACAGTTTTGAGTCTGTATGGCCTATTATACATAGCAAAAGTCCATTTTTAATAGAAAATTTTTTAGCTCTATTTAATTTAAATCTATTTTTAGCTTTTGTTTTCTCCGCGATTTACGTTTTTTTTCCGGACCCTTAGGAAAAAACCGGTTTTTTCCCAAAAAAAGAAAAAAAACACCTCACATCCCTAGCGTTACATCTAGATGTAGCGTTGTAACTTCACTCAACACGTATTTCAGTTGTTATAAATACTTTCTTTCATCCATGTCCAGTTGCATTCATCAAACAGATTATACACAGTTTTTCTCTCCACAATGTACACAATTGATCAGATAGAATAAACAGCACAGCGCGAACGGCAGTCGTATAAATTGACCAATGGCTAAAATTACAAGATCGCAAGGTTCACGTTAAACAGTCAGGCACTGGTACCGGCACCATATATGGTGTCGGTTCGATACCATCTACGGTACCTAGGGTATCTAGTTAATTGGCATTGTCTGTAAAAGTGGGGCAGATGTGTTCACATGGGGGTCGGCAACCAGGCACGTGGCATACCTCACGATGAACCTTTAGTATAGTTAACTTATCGCCCCAAACGGCTTTGCCCAGCGCGCCCTGGTTCGCCCACACGGACCCCCAGAAGTTCGCCCAGCGGCGCATCCAAAAAATCGATCGATTTTATGCTGTACATTCAAGAGCTTGTAACTCTCTTCAGGATTGAGCTTTTTGGCTGAAATTTGCAGACAATTAAGGCATTGGAATGGACTACTTACTCTATCAATTTCATCGCTCTAGCTTCACGCAGTCCAATTTTGTGGTCCTCGATCTGAACCACTGAAAATCGAGAAATTTTTACATCCCATTTTCAAATGCCTTGGAATTTTGCCGAGCACTTCATCTAGGCTCCACACTTTATCTGTCAATTAGCCGTTGCATGGGCTATCCAAAACTGCTTTCAAACCCGTGGGAATCGTTTCGGTTCTCGAGCAGTGGCCGGTCAAAGTTGGTCGAAAATCTGATTTTTTCCATGCGTTTTACAGACGAGATTTATGCACTAAGTGCCATGAAAGTACCTATAGGGTAATTTTTTGCGCTCAGTTCATTTCTCGTGCTTGTTTTATGATGTTCTATTGTGTATGTCGGTGGGTAGAGTAACCTGAAATCCCTTTTTACGGTTTGACAGTAGCCTGAAAACCCCTTTTACGGCTGAAAGTAGCCTGAAAACCCTGTTTACGGCTTGGAAGTAGCCTGAACACCCTTTTTACGGCTTGAAAGTGGCCTGAACACCCTTTTTACGGCTTGAAAGTAGCCTGAACACCCTTTTTACGGCTTGAAAGTAGCCTGAACACCCTTTTTACGGCTTGGAAGTAATCTGAAAACCCTGTTTACAGCTTGAAAGTAGCCTGAAAACCCTGTTTACGGCTTGAAAGTAACCTAAAAACCCTGTTTACGGCTTGAAAGTAGCCTGAAAAGCCTGTTTACGGCTTGAAAGTAACCTGAAAACCCTAATCAGGTCAAAGTAACCTGAAACCCTAATCAGGGTTTTAAAGTAACCTGAAAACCCTAATCAGGTCAAAGTAACCTGAAAAACCTAATCAGGGTTTCAAAGTAACCTGAAAACCCTGTTTAGGGCTTCTAGAGAGTAACCTGAAAACCTTAATTAGGGTTTGAAAGTAACCTGAAACCCCTGTTTAGGGTTTAAAAGTAGCCTAAAAGCCCTCTCATGTACTGTATTTACAGCAAGCTGAAATTTTTATGCAACTATGGTGGGTGATCCAGAATCAGGAAGAACGAGGGTTTTTAGGCTACTTTTAAACCCTGATTAGGGTTTTCAGGTTACAGGGTTTATAAGTAACCTGAAAACCTTGTTTAGGGTTTCAAAGTAACCTAAAAACCCTAAATCAGGGTTTAAAAGTAAGCGAAAAACCCTGTTTCGGGTTTAAAAGTAGCCTAAAAACCCTAATCAGTGTTCAAAAGTTAGCTAAAAACCCTATTTAGGATTTCTAAGCCTTACAAAAACCCTGTTTTGGGTTTTGGGCCGCCCCCTTTTACCCCCAACATATACATGTAACAGGGGGTCTGGGGGGTCTTCCCACCCCACGCGACCTAGGCCAGACCCCCGCCCCCAGATGGGGACCCCCCTCGAGACGATTTCGCCGACCCCCCTCCGATTTTCTGGCAAGTAAATTTTTGAGCAAATTTTTGCATTTTTTTACAATTTCAGACACAAAAATTGCCAAAATCGCCTGCAAAACAGAACTTTTCAGCTGTATTTCAGCCCAAATTAGCGATTTTTAGCCCTAAAAATTGCGCTTTTTTCGATTTTTCAACGGTTTTTAGTGCCCTACACCCTCCCAAAATTTTGGCTCAGACCACCCCCGGCCGGCGCCGGACCCCCCAACCCCCCTCCCGCTTCGGTGGATGACCTGTTACATGTATGCCCCAACATGTGTATATATGTTCCTTCGATGATGGTGAAAAATGTTGTACAAGGCAGTACACTGTACTGTAGTTAAAAATTTTTTAAGTATTTATTTAATTAAGAACGCTAGCACAGACATGTATACTAGAACATCAAAAACAAGCACTGGAAATGTACTGAGCGCAAAAAATTACCCTATGGGGTCATTTCATGGCACTTAGTGCATAATTCTCGTCTGGAAAACGCATGGAAAAAGTCAGATTTTCGACCAACTTTGACCGGCCACTGCTCGAGAACCGAAACGATTCCCACGGGTTTGAAAGCAGTTTTGGAGAGCCCATGCAAGGGCTAATTGACGCCTAAAGTTCGGAGCCTAGATGAAGTGCTCGGCAAAATTCCAAGGCATTTGAAAATTGGATGCAAAAATTTCTCGATTTTCAGCAGTTCAGATCGAGGACCACAAAACGGGACTGGGTGAAGCTAGAGCGATGAAATTGGTAGGGTAAGTAGTCCATACCAATGCCTTAATTGTCTCTAAATTTCAGCGAAAAAGCTCAATCCTGAAGAGAGTTACAAGCTCTTGAATGTACAGCCTAAAATCGATCGATTTTTCGGATGCGCCGCCGGGCGAACTTCTGGGGGTCCGTGTGGGCGAACCAGGGCGCGCTGGGCAGAACCGTTTGGGGCGATAAGTTAACTATACTAAAGGTTCATCGTGAGGTATACCAAGTGCCTGGGTGCCGACCACCGTGTGAACACGTTCTTCGCTAGCCTGCCCCACTTTTACAGACAATGCCAATTAAACTTCAATTCCAAAAGCTAATTATTTAGTTACAATCTATTACAGCCTTAGAGGTTGCAAATCAACTTTGCCAAAGAATGTTTCAAACCTTCTATATTTATAACTGTATTGAACACCCTGCAATGGCTAATGGTCATGTTCGTGCTGTCACTTACTTTACATTATTATAACAGTATTATAACAACATACATGCGTTCTGCTAGAGTGTGGACAATACCTGCAGAACCCCATAAATACCCCAATACCCAATACCATACCTGAGACAACCAATACCTAGCCATACCCAATACTTGCATACATTGTAGACGGGCTCGAAATTGCATTACAGTGATCAGATCAGGTAGGTACATTCCAGTAGTGTACGCAGGATTTTTTGCACTGGGAATAAAATTTTGAAGATATCTGGTTGTGCCACTGCCCAACCTGGGCTAGAAAATTTTAAAAAATAGCCTTTGAGAAAGCATTTAAAAGCCATTCTCAGTGTAAAACTAGCTGAAATTTAGCAGTCTTAGAACTCAATAATTCGTACGAACTGTACATACTTGCTTTCGATGAATTCTTTTCCTAACTCGGCCGAAAGGGTGTCAACCATCTCTGCAGATGCCTGGTACATTTTACGGTACTGACTGCTACATTTTGCAACATTAGGAATGGCACAATTTTTATTTTACATAAGAGCAATGAAATTAGTGCAATGTAATTACTGGCCTATTATGTACTAAGAAAAGCGGACACTATAAGAAATTTTACCTGCTAACTTTTAGTTGACTAAAGCAAAAACAGCTTCCTAAACCTAATCACCGATTAAGTTTTTCGATTTTTAGATCAATTTTTCAGGTCAACATCGATTTTTTCTGATTTCGACAGGTCCCAATGAATAGTATACAATGAATTGAGGAACAAAAACCCCCAATACCGAATACCGAATACCTGGAAAACACCCAAATACACCCAATACCCAATACCAGTTCGCACTCTAGTACATTCTGTTTTAAGTTGGTCCTTGCTACGTAGTTAACAATAACGAATAATCAACTTTTTCTTTTGGTTCAAAACAATAGTCGTACTCTTTAGTGCTTGCAAATCTGTTTTTCTAAAGAATGTTTCTCATGCTCTTTATTCCTACTCTGGTGCTCACCCACTAATACACCTCAAGCAAGTGACTAGTCGTTTACTGTGTCAAAGCTGGCAGCCACCACAAAAATTACACAACCACACTTCGATCAGATCCGATGTGAGGGGGGGGGCTTGCGGCCCTACGATCAGACCTATGTGGTCCATTTCGCGACCCCCGTGCTTCGTCATTTCAGACGTTTCCCTTCTATCAGTGCCAGC
The DNA here is from genome assembly GCA_030248155.1 of Sabatieria punctata. Taxonomy (NCBI): domain Eukaryota; kingdom Metazoa; phylum Nematoda; class Chromadorea; order Araeolaimida; family Comesomatidae; genus Sabatieria; species Sabatieria punctata. The sequence continues at coordinate 81,988 of JASANB010005041.1, read as the reverse complement.
CGCTCTAGCCATGCTGTTGGGCACAAGGTACTAGAGAGTATGGACTCGGTTATAAATTTCAATTTAATTGTTTTGCGTTATTTTCAAGTTACAATTGTATTTTCATTAAATTATTGAACGGCCGAAAATTTCAATTACGCTATTTTTTCGAATATTTGTCCAACTTCTGAAATATAGTTGAATTTTTGCTGCTAAAAGACAGTGGCAAAGCCAGAAGTTGAAAACAATGTCCATATAACAGTTTGGAGACGCCTGGTTGGGCAACAGCCCACCAGGGAAAGAAAATTTTAAAAAATTACCTTTTAAAAACGCATAAAAAAGCATTCTGCGGGTGGTAAATAAATGTATGTAGTTAATTTCGGGATCAGAACACAACCGTTTTTGCCATTTTCCTAATCCGGACCGGAGGCTCTGGCCTATTTTAGGTGGGGGCAGACCCCTAGCCCCACCTGTTACCATACACAGGGTTCGTGCGGGACCTGGAAAGTCAGGGAGTCGTGGAAAAGTCAGGGAATTTGGTGTCTGGTCAGTGGAAAATTTGATGGCAGCAGAAACATCTCGCCGTCAAATGGTCGTGTGAGGACTTTACAGAACACCCTTAGATCGGTCTTCTGACTTCATATATTACTACTTAAACTGGAAATTTACCCTCTGAGTACAGTTTAAATGCGTTAAGAGCCAATTTTTTAAAATTTGCTCAGATTGGTTGCAGTTTCCTCACCCTGGTTGGTCAGGAAATTTTTACTTTGGTCATGGAAAAGTCAGGGAAAGGTCAGGGAATTTTGCTATAGAAAAGCCCCACGAATCCTGATACATGTACTAGGGGGTTTGGGGGCCGTAACCTGATGGACTGAAAGTTATTTTTTGAATCATTTCAACTGCAAACGTCATGTGAACATCTAAAACAACAAATTTTGAGTTTGCGACTGGGTGAAAACGCGTTTCCGATACCTCTGAAACATTTTTTCTTTTCGATAGGTTGACCAACTGCGCCATAATGCGTTGGTTATTTGCAAAGGGTTATGCGCAGTGTCAAAGCAGAATCTACTTTTACGTCAAGCAAGCTTTTCGATCAAAAAAGCTTGTCCAAAAAAAATAGTTCGACCGTGACTTAATATTTTATTTGTAATTAGCTGTCTCCATAAAGCACAAACAATGGCACAACAAAACAAGGTCAAGATATGGATTATGTACAGTAGTGTAGGTAGAATGGCAGACAGCTGAGCAGGTACAAGGTTTGAAACAATCAAATTGCCTTTGGTCAGGTACATCTTCTGCTAAAACAAAGTGGATTCATTTATCTATCAGTCAGACTCTGCACAGATTTCCCGGTAGACAGCTCAAAACAGAAGGACAGCAACCATGGTCTATACAGCTAAAGGTTTTGGTTCAGCCTCAGTAATAGGCCAGTTGGTTTTTATTAGCCAAAGTCGATAGACAGTATTTTAGGTTTTGGTTCAGCCTCAGTAATCGGCCAGTTTGTTTTTATTGGCCAACGTCAATAGACAGTATTTTAGCGCACTTGGCAGATATTTTGGCATCCAGATCAACAATGTTTGGATGGTAGTTGATCGGGTCAGACAAGCGTGATTTTGCTCTCTCTCGCCATAAGACTAGCTTATAAACTGCACAGATTGTGCGCAAAGTTTTACGCATAGTAGGTTGTAGATCTGGCCCAAGGCCTCCGTTTGAGCGAACGGTGTCCCAGTTGAAGTTTAGACTTTGGCTTAAACTCTTTACTGCCATTTGTAGCCTGTGGCGAAGTTGTTCGTATTTTCGGCAGTCACTAAAGAAGTGTTGTGGGTTGTCCCGGTATGGGATACCACATGCCACGCACGATGTATTGCCATTTTCCGGCAAGATACAGCGAAATGGAAGTGCTCTGTGCACTATTTGGTAGCTGAGAATTCTCTCACGGCTTGGCAGTTGTTTGCTAAGAAGTTGGGGCCACACTCTATCCCAGTCTAGTAGCGGTTCTCTGTCTATACAGCTGACTGAGACCGATCCAAGGTTAAGCAAGGTCCAATAAACTGTTCTGGGATTGAAATCTGCCCAACGAATGGCAGGCGTTAGACGCGCCGTCAATTCATAACAATTAAGGAATGTTTTCACGTAGTAGCGCCTGTTAACGCTTTCTCTCGGGGCATGTAAATAGCGATTTTCAGTGATGGCAGGACAAAATTGGACAGCATTTCGCATCGTTCTTCCCAGCCAAAACACGAGTTGGGCCCACCATACCCTTCTATGGGTTTCATCACAACCTTGTTTCAATTGGCTTATCAGCTTTAAGAACGTGGTTTGAGCGCGAAACTTTAGACGAGGGAGCCTCAAACCACCCTCGCCCGATTTGCGGCCCAGAGTGTCGGTTCGGATTGGACGCCAGCTGGGGTAGTCCCAGACAAAGTCTACAATTCTTTTTTCAATTCGTCGTATGTCTTCAGAGGTGGGTGGCTCAAATGGAATAATGTGGTACAATTTGGACATCACGTACGTATTAACAAAGCGGACGCGGTCGAACCAGGAGAGGTTCTCCTTCTTAACTCCATTCAGCCGTTCGTTTACTGCCTCAGCCGCAGCCTGCCAGTTTCTTTCGTGCTGTCGTTGGCCCACAAACACACCAAGCACTTTGATTGCTGACTTGAGAAAGTCGGCAGGTACAGTACCTATCATTAACCGATCTAACTGCCCAATAATCAGGGCCTCAGTTTTAGCAGCATTTATTTTTGCACTACTGGCATGACTGTACCGTTCTAGCTCGGATTCTAAGTGGATTCGGTCTTGCATACAACTCAAAATGAAAATGTTGTCATCAGCGTAAGACAAACATTTTAGTTCACCAAGTCCAGAGTAAAATGGCAACTTGTAACCTCGAACGCGTGGGTTCGATCGAACAGCTTGCAGAAGAGGTTCCATTTGGAGCACAAACAGCAACATTGACACAGGGCACCCCTGTCTAATCCCTCTGGTCACTGGAAAGGACCTTGTGCAAAGTCCATTGACTTGGATTTTAGCAGTTATCTCCGCATAGATGGCTTTTATCCAGCCTTGAAAGATGGGCCCAAAACAATTCGACCGTACTTCTTAGTTGGAACGGGTAGTTGAAGCGAAATGCTAGGCAATTTTTATTAACCTCGTCTAAAACAGGAAGCCAACGGGTTTTCTGTTATCGAAAGAAAAGTTTCGAAAAGCCTCCTAAACAAATGCTGACTGACTGTACTAAAGTTTTAGAGAAATAAGGCTTATTTAGGCTTGAGTCGTGATAGCACATGCCTACCTTTTTAACCTTTCATTCAATTAGGCAGACATTGGAAAGGGAGGCTGAGTGAGGGATTTGACTCCCTCAGACTCTGACTTATTTTAACCTACATTGTATTTTAGCGAAAAATAAGCCTAAAAAACCTTGATTTTAGCAAAAAATTGGACTTTTTGCCTTACGATCCCTTCAACCCCCATCAGCTGCCGCAACCCTCCTCAGCCCCCCTCAGGATTTGAAAATTTACCATCCCTCTGCCGAAATGCTAGCCCATGTCTGGGCTTAAGGTTAGGCTTAGGTACAGTAGCTCTTTAGTAGTAGTTAGGGTTCCGACGATCATCTCACGTATCTGGCTGATATTTATATCTCTTAAAATAGAGCTCAGTCGAAGACCAACGGTGCATGCCCGGCCACCACCAACCCCCTACAACCGGAGCTACACCCCCTCAAAGTTGGGTCGGCTCGGCAGCAATTTTCGGGCTCATTTTAATAGCTTTGACACCCTCCATTCAAACGATCACCCTTCATTCGTTTCTTATGCTAGGATCCCGACTCGCATATGTTTTGGTAGCTGTTCGAATGACCTTTCATATTCTGATATGGTACTCCCGTTTCCATTGTCTGAACCAGCGAGTAAACATCGTTTTCTGCAGCTTTTGAGTCAAATCAAGCTCTGAACCAGCGACTAAGCAGCGTTTTCTGCAGCTTTTGAGTCAAATCAAGCTCTGAACCAGCGTTTTCTGCTGCTTTTGAGTCAAATCACGGTCTGAATCAGAGAGTAGCATTATGAGTCAAGCAAATCCAGAATTTCGACCAGGCAAAAGGCACGGAGACAGTTATCCCAGCAAGATCGTGTGCTTGAGCCAAGTTGTTTAAATAGTTTTGCAAATTTCTTTGAAGGGCAAGTCCTTGTATACCATATAGATATGTATCTATGTAGTAATCCAGAAAATAGGCTGACCAAATCAGCTATATTCTGGACCACCTTTAACTTTTCAGCTCAGTCTTAGTGATACTAAGAGCAACATTGAACACAACAAATAAACAGTGTCTCTCTCCAGCATTAAAACCAACCATTCACTCTGCAATAGCATCTGCCGACTACACCGAACGCAGCTACACGTCAAACAGACGCTGTCGACGCGGCAGAGAGGCACGGAGCTATGAACTACCCAGCAGATTCGTGTACCACCGCACTAGCTGGCTCAGGTGTGTCAACAAAAGCACGGAGCTGGGAAAACATTGCAAGAAATGTGCCAATGCCGACAAAAATGCAGTTTAACGTCGAACAGACGCTGTCGACACAACAGGAAACCACGGGAGCTAGGAAGGGACCCAGCCGAGTCGTGTGCGTCTGTCGAAACTACAGCTCTCCTTAAGAGAGGCTTTCTGTCAAGCAACGGCTCAACGTTGCAGCAAGAGCACGGAGCTAGGCTAGCCTAGCAGGAGCGTGTGCTTTGCCACAATGGCAGAGCTGCGCTTAGAAGCGATTAGATTACATAGATAAGGGACGCCAGCTTGCGCTCGTCCACCCCAGATTTAATAATAGAGGCCACTATAGAGCTCATTACATTTGCACGATTTTCTCACTAATTAACTGATCAATTCAAAAACCGGAATAAAAAGCACATCTTTGGCCAGAGACAAACAATATATCTTAGGCGTTTCGCGTAAAATTGCAAAACCATTGCAAATTTTGAATCACAAAAACGAGCGGGCCAACCTATAGCCGGCCCGTTGTGACGGGGCCGGCAAAAATAGGAAGAAATCAGCCAGGTCTTTCTTATGATAGTTTACTTACGATAGTGTCCACATTTGTTCTGTGAGATTAAAAGTGTTTATTATCTGTTAAGCTCACATATAACAGGTCATCCGTCGATGGGGAGGGGTAGGGGTTTGAATTGAGTCCAAATTTTATGGGACGGGGTTGGGTACTAAGAACGCTCAGAAATCGCAAAAAATCGCTAAAACGTGTAGTTTTATGGTCGATTATGGAAATTTTAGTGTCTGAAATTCTAATCAAATTGTAAAAATTTGCTGAAAAAGTTACTTGCAAAAAAATTGGAGGCGGGGTTGGAAACATCGTCTCAGGGTCCCTAATCGAGGATCAGGGGATCTGGTCTAAGTTGGGTGGGGGCAGACCACGAGTCCCCTGTTACATATACGTATATTTGCTTAAGCTGCTATATGTTTAACCCCTGTACAGTAGTAGAGTATGCTGGTTGTTCTTTGCATCTGTTTTGACTGATTTGCAGCTTATCATAAGTGTGAATGCTAGGTAGTGTTGCCAGCACGCTGAGTACGAACAGTGGCATGCATGTACCGGAAGACATTGCTAGCATTTTGGCTGAGGAGCGGTAAATTTCCGACTCCTGAGGGGATAGCGGCGTCTGAGGCGTCAGACCAGTCACTTGACTACCATATGACAGCCATCTAAGTCATTTAGTAACCGACCTATCACTTTGACCCATACATGTAGCTGGGTTTTCGGCTGGGGGGGGGGGGTTTCCAGATCCAAAATAGGGTTTCAGCACTATTTCCAAAGGGGGTTTCAGCGACCTTTTTTTGGTGTCCAAAAGTGGGTTTTAGCGACCTTTTTTTGGGCTCAAAACAGGGTTTTGAGGACTAAAAATCGGGTAAAAATCCTGTCAGAAGTGCAAAAATTCCCTTTAAAACCCTATTTATTAGTTTAAAATGTGCAGAAAATCCTATTTTTTATTAAAAACGTGCAAAAAACATGTTTTTGCTTTAAAACATGCAAAAAAGCTCTATTTTACTCGACAGAATACAGCTAAAATGCGTATCTGGAACCCTATTTAGAGATTTTGAAACAAAAATTAGGGCACTGAAACCCTGTTTAGGGTTTTTGAGACCCAAATTAGGGTTCCGGAACCCTATTTAGGGCTTTTGAAACCCAAATTAGGGTCCCGGAACCCTATTTAGGGTTTCAGAAACCCTGTTTAGTCTCTGTGAAACCCAAATTAGGGTTCCGGAACCCTATTTAGGGTTTTTGAAACCAAAAGTAGGGCTCCGGAACCCTATTTAGGGTTTCAGAAACCCAAATTAGGGTTTCAGAAACCCAAATTAGGGTTCCGGAACCCTATTTAGGGTTTTTGAAACCCAAAGTAGGGCTCCGGAACCCAAATTAGGGTTCCGGAACCCTATTTAGGGTTTTTGAAACCCAAAGTAGGGCTCCGGAACCCAAATTAGGGTTCCGGAACCCTATTTAGGGTTTCAGAAACCCAAATTAGGGTTCCGGAACCCTATTTAGGGTTTCAGAAACCCAAAGTAGGGCTCCGGAACCCTATTTAGGGTTTCAGAAACCCAAATTAGGGTTCCAGAACCCTATTTAGGCTTTCAGGTACCCAAAACAGGGTTTCGGAACCCTATTTAGGGTTTCTGAAACCCTAAATAGGGTTCCGGAGGCATTACTTTGGGTTTCTGAAACCCTAAATAGGGTTCCGGAACCCTATTTAGGGCTTTTGAAATGCTAAATTACGGTATATAAGTCTTGAAACCCTGAATTTTAGCAGTTTGTAACCCAAAATAGGGTTTCAGAAAAACCCCCCCCCCAGAATTCGGCTGGGGGGGGTTTGCCGAAAATCGGGCCTGGGGGGGCTAAACCCCCCAAAAACCCCCCTCCTACATGTATGCTTGACCAGGCAGAACTATCACTCGAACCTGAACCTTCACTAGCCAAGTTCACATCACAAAAATGAAAATCCACATCTTCTGACAAATCAACTAAATAAATTACGTAAAAGTGAAAGGCAATGAACTACTTGTTTATTTAGTTCACACAACTCATTCGATTAGAGTGAAATGTTCAAGCGCGAAATACCGGCACATGGATTTCGCCATCTTCATCTGTATAATGACCATTATGAACTATCACTTTGTTTTTGTTTAAGAACACCTTCTTGTTGTCCGGATAACTGAAAATGGTCAGCTTCTTCTACATACAAACACAGCAAAATCAAGCCTGCTTTATCGCCAAATCCTTACAAAATTACCAGCCAAAATGTTAATTTGATTTCTGAATAAAACCTTCTTGCAAACTTGTTTCGGCATTTTCTGTTCGATCCAAGCAATTTTTCATCAAAAATGCAAGTTGCAGATACCGCAGACTGACCAATTCACTTACTGAAGACGCAGCCAAAGTTTGCCTAAATTGCCATGAGTGTCAGCGAAGTAGATCGGCTGTCTCTTTTTTTTATTACCGTCGCATGAACTGAGCCAGGCATTGTGCGCCTCTGTTCGACGTTGGACAAATTCTCCTGCAATCGATATATTTTTGTTCTCCAGTTATTATAATGAATGAAGAAAATTGCCTGGACGAATGACAACTGGTTTGGTGAAGTACTTCCAGGTTTTCCAACAACTTGAATACTTGTTGAATACAGGTGTTGCTGTCAGGCTGTCGGTTCCATTGTTGGTTATATCGATCAAAAAGTACGGGATGGCCGTCACCTGACTGACGGCAACCAGCAAAAGAAGCTGACTAATCATGTCTGAAATTTCCTACGTAAATAGGCAACGATAATAAATTTAAGAGCCGGTTTCTCTAGAATCGACTTTTGCTCCTTAACCTCCGGACAAATCTCAACTTTTTGTCTCCGATTTGACTGAAATTTTGCATTTTGGTATAATTTGACCTAAAAGGACATTTTATCACCTTCCCGGCCATTTTTGAGAGGGTCACTTTTTCGACCCTCTCACCGATTTTAAGTCATAAGTCGGGACCAACTGATCGTAAGAACTTGCGAATTGCATATTTAAACACCTTAAACTCAGTATTTGAGAAAGCTAGCCAGTCATGAGGAGCGGGCTTCAAGCCTCAGCGTAAAACTCAAGCTGAACTAGAATAGCAAATTGAATGAAAGGTGAAAAAGTTAGACATGTGCAATGGCGTAGCTGGGAATCGAACCCAGCACCTTTGGATTGCCGGTCTAACCAAACCATTATGCCGTCTCTAAAATTAGACAGGAAAAACATGCCGTAGTGGAAAAAGGCTGTTCCGGATTTGAAAAATCTGGTATTAAGCAACAGTACATTTTTGACCAAAATCTTTTTACTGTACCTTCGCCGTAGTGGAGTGTACACCCAGTCTATTGTGCTATTATTGTTGCACCACCGTTATAACGTTTTACTAATGAACCAAAATTATACGTGCTACTATCGTGAATACCAAAATATAGCTGACTTCATTATAGTTTGGAAACTTCAGTAGGCGATGTTTGACTGACTGAATACGATTACCAAGGATTGTTTCAAAAAGCTGATGCAAAACAATAACCAAAGTCTTTAGGCAGCTAAATTTCCATGCTGCTTGTTTCTTGTTTCGCTTTTCCCTTACAAAACTTAGGGAAACTTGTATACCAAGAAAAATGAAATATCTTTTCTTTCTCTCAGCTGTTGTATTTTCTGCGAGCGGAGGACAAGAGGTTAGATCATCTTATATCACTCATATATTTTAGGACATCCTGTACTTTTAGTTGGTAGAGGCTAATGCGAAATGTGGAGGCTACAAATTGGCTACGGAAGTTGTGGATTCCATTTTCATATGTCCAGAAGTAGTTTCAAACTTCGTAAAACTTTTTGATAGTAACGTCTGTCGTAAATTCCACTCAACAGCGAGAAACAGGCATCGTAATCGTATTACTAACTGAAAAGTTATTCGACATTCGATAACTCTTACGGGCAGACCGTGCACCAATTGGTGCACGCGACAATTTTTCATCACGCATTTGCCGATCAGCTTCGCACGGGTTCATCACGCAAAGCCGATCAGGTTCGCAAAATTTAAACCTCGATCAGCTTCGCATTTGCGTTATGACTCTTTCCATCACGCAGCGTTTTCATCGGACAAATTTTTTCAGCTTTGCACGGGTTCATCACGCAAAGCCGATCAGCTTCGCAAAATTTAAACCTCGATCAGCTTCGCATTTGCGTTATGACTCTTTCCATCACGCAGCGTTTTCATCGGACAAATTTTTTCAGCTTTGCACGGGTTCATCACGCAAAGCCGATTAGCTTCGCAAAATTTAAACCTCGATCAGCTTCGCATTTGCGTTATGACTCTTTCCATCACGCAGCGTTTTCATCGGACAAATTTTTTCAGCTTTGCACGGGTTCATCACACAAAGCCGATCAGCTTCGCAAAATTTAAACTTCGATCAGCTTCGCATTTGCGTTATGACTCTTTCCATCACGCAGCGTTTTCATCGGACAAATTTTTTCAGCTTTGCACGGGTTCATCACGCAAAGCCGAACAGCTTCGCAAAATTTAAACCTCGATCAGCTTCGCATTTGCGTTATGACTCTTTCCATCACGCAGCGTTTTCATCGGACAAATTTAATCAGCTTCGCACGGGTTCATCACGCATTTTCCAGGCCAAAAATTCGAATTGGCTCATCGGACATTTGACGGCCCTGCGCGAGAGGGATATAAGCATGGTTAGAAGAGATGTGCAAACAGAAAAAAAGGAAAGTACACATACGTATTTAAGCATGAAGAATTCGTCTAAAGGTGAGTTACTCAGTTAAATTTTGGAATAATTTTTGATATTTCAAACTTGAAATTCTGAAGTTCCTGTTTAATGATGTTTGTATCAATTGAGAGAGCATATTTAGACTCGACAAGTTTAGTGTTGGTCGGATTTTCTGTCATACAGTAAGCGAAAGTCATGAAATCATCAATTCCTACAGCGAAAACATGTACTGTATATGTTTCCAGAAACATACTGGGCTCGGAAACATACATACTACACTATACATAAAAACATATGTACCCAAACTCAAAGTATTGAGAAACACGGACATATGTCAATCCTTCTATAAAACAAACATATCTACAGTAGTATGTTTCAAAATATATACATAATACATAAATGTTTCCCATGGTAAGTAATCTCAACACCTTCAACGCCCTCCAACTTCGACGGAACACGTCTCTAACCATTTGAATGTCATGGAGTGTCTGAAAGATGAGAACTTTAGTGTTTGAAAATCGTCAACACATATGCCCCTGACTTGATGGGATTTCTGGGCGCTCTACTCAGTCCAGAAACTATCTGTCTTGTAAGAAAAGTTTAAATGTTTTACCAAAATCTGACAAAACTCAGAACTTGTTCCAGAGCACTAAAATCTGCAGTTCGCAGAGGTTCAAGGAAGCGATGACCGATGATAGATCGGCGGCCTGTGTCGGCTGTAAACTGGCTGTCTCGGTGGTTGACGCCATCTTTCTGAGCTTTTCTTAGTTGCTCGGAATTTGGTTACCCTGCTTCGGGATTACGTGTGCCTTCATCTGTCTGAAGCGCTAAAAGTTGTGGTGCGTTTATGTCTTTTATTTGAATGTGACAGTCAGGTATGTAGGTACTAGCGCCATATATGTATGGCAACTGCTGTTGTTTGGTATTGGATTTTCAGAATGTTTCTGTATGTGTACGTATACACATTAACTGGCAAACGTGTATGGTAATTTAATTTGTGTATACACATTCAACAAAACCATGTGTATTTTTGTGTATATTTGAGTATATGTGTTGTACTGAAGATGAAATATTTTTCGTTGTTTTGAGCCAGAGATTCCCGAAAAATCAAATTTCTCGCAGTTGGATGCCTAAAACAAGAACAGGTCTGAAATTGAGATACTCGGGGCTATTTTATGGCTTTATGAGGATATCTAGCTGTAGCTACACTCTGTTTAGTACATCAAAAACATCTAAATCTTCAAATTCTGTTGCATGCTTTAATGATTTTTGCTGATCAAATACATACATATGCCGTGTTTATTCTAATATGCTGCGCGCGGCTTATTTGTTTCAGAGTGGTCTGGACTACGGTTGGATGATATCGGGTTTTTGCGGTGCTTATGATATTGCATGTGAATATATATGCATGCAATCTCTCTCTAGTGCATATTGATATTGCATATATCGTATGCATGCAAAAATGAGAAATGTACATATTTTTGTATATTTGCATATTTTATCAAGGCGGCCTGAAATCGATAACTTGTCGTTTTCTAAGCATTTTCGAGTTTGGTTTGAATGTCTACGTAATCTTTAGCATTTATTAGGCATACCTATTTTGGAAACACAGACCTCACATGGAAAAAACAGGAGGGGAAACCCAATTTGGCATACCAGCTCATTTCGTAATTTTTAGATAAAAAATGGTTGACATTACAGATTTTTGGCTAAATTACTGTTTACATGTTCAAATTTGTTCTCGCACACGACACGAGGCGTTTATTAGGTGATATAAATTTGATGGCTCTGTACCTACATGCGACTGAATTTAGTCCCCTTTCAAACGAGCATGTTATAACGGTCCAGCCGTTTTCTTCCCAAATCATAAAAATGCCCATATCTTCAAAACTGGGCAACGCTATTTTATTTAATAAGGCTATTTTCGGAATCAGCAGCAAAAACTACATAAGAAAAACTGCTTTGTACCGCGGTTAATGGTCAGGGTAGCGAGTAATGCAACTCAAGGAATACTGTTGGTCACAGCTCAACTCCCGATCCAGAGCGAATCTAGATAAAATGAATACATATTCGATCTCAGCACACAAAACTGCATCTAACAGTATGCTAACCATTAAGGTTTCCAAATGCTTTTCAAGCGAATTTTAGGCTAAAAATTACTGATTTCTAAGCCAGTTTGTTAGCCCTTTGGGGATGAGCATACTCCAATTCAGAGTTGTATATTTTTCCGAAAAAAACCTCGGCCTGTTTTTTTCCAGTTTTTTTCCGGTTTTTTTCCGGTTTTTTTCCTAAATCGCGGAAAAAACTCCAGCCCAAGTTCTGAGTATCCTAGGCTGGTTTTATGATTCCTAACGCTTTCTAGCGCCTTCCTCAGTCTTGTTAGACCAGAAATACACGTGTTACATTGATATAAATCACGAAACAGGCATGAAACAGTGCCTGACAGGTTCCATAAATAACGCTATATGCAAATTTTCTTACAGCAGTTTGCATTTTTGTTTTTTCATGCCAAATTTGGTCTTTTTTGTTGTTTTTCTAACAGTTTTGAGTCAGTGTGGCCTATTATACATAGCAAAAGTCCATTTTTTAAACGAAAAACGACGTAAATTAGCTATTTTTAGCTTGAGTTTTTTTCCGCGATTTATGTTTTTTTCCGACCCTTAGGAAAAAAACCGGTTTTTTTCCGGAAAAAAACAGTTTTTTTTCGGTGTTTTTTTCCCACCTCACATCCCTGCTCCAATTGGAGTAGTTTTGCAGCGGTTCGGTCAAAGGGGAAGTAACGCCGAGCAGGGATGCCTACCAAATTCAAAGTTTGAATTTGATATGGTATGGTATAGTACTAGCTAATTCAGTTTGAATTTGGTTGGTATGATTTTGGTATGAATTTAGTACAGTAGTGGTAGTTTGCTGTGATAATGTCATAGAAGCCTTTGGAAATTATGCTCAATCCACCTTTCTTGAGTTTTTTCGAATCAAAACATGCAGAAAGGATTGAGAATATATTTTGACGCATTTGAAAAGCGTTATAAATATAGCCAACAAGCTAGTACTAAAATGAAAACGCCATACCAAAATCAAAATTCTAGTACTAAAATTATCTGGTAAAGGCGTTTGATTTTGATATGTATGGTATAGTATAGAAGGAGCTGTTTTGAATTTGGTTTGCTATGGTACTAGTACTAAATTCAAAGTTTGATTTTGGTACTAGTACAATTTTGGTATGATAGGCATCCCTGACGCCGAGCAACAGCCAGCCGCAGCTGCCTCAGGAATTAAGTGTGCGGTTAGGTGTTCAAACTGGAGCTCCTCCCACTTTTGTGTGCTGCCGAAAATTGATAAATATTTGTTTATTGGCATATTATATTAAGGACGAGATGGCCGACAAAAACAACAGAGTACTAGGCTCTTTATCCACGCTATCCCGGCCAGTAGTAGATGCGTTGTTTGAATTATCCTCGCTATCGATCGATGCCGATCGGCGCCGCCAAGCTCCGCCCCTGCACGCGGTTGGCTCGACCAAATTTTTGAATTTTCGGCAGTTAGAACACCCAACCGCGCTGACAAAATTCCGAATCTGGACTGCTGACCGCTTTTCACAGTTTAAACGTTCTCACGCAAGGGGTTAGTACTGGAGCCACTACTGGTACTTGTATTTTTGGGTCGGGGTGAGGGGGTTGGCCTTTTCAGCAGGGGGTAACCCCCAAACCCCCTAGTACATGTATGCTAACCTAACAACTGTTTATTTCAGGATAAACTATTTATTGATTTAGTCACAAGCTTTTCTGGCTGACATTTGGTGACTGAAACATATAAATTGCTGAAAATGTCAATTTGGCTCTGTTTCTAAAAGTAGTCAAAGTAGTCAAACCAGTGCTCATCATAGTCAAATTTGACTACTTGGGTTTTGTACTCAAACCAGCGGTAGTCATAGTCATAGTCAAACGGAAATTTTGGTATTGTAACAACACTACGTAGAATACCACCGCTGGTAGGACCAGTGTTGTGCCTAGCTCAAATTTCTAAAACTCGGTAGTATTCAGTAAGTAAATCTGATTTTTTGAAATGCAGTAAGTACGAGTAAGTACTGGGTTTTTCAAAGAATACCTGGTATGGTAAGTACTCAGTAAACAGTTCAGTAAACTCGGTAAAACCTTCAAAATTCAGAAATATGCAATTTATTTGAAAATGTTTACCTGATATAGCTGTTAGCTACTACGTAGAATCCTTTTTCATAGCTGATTGATGAGTTTAAGATAATGTAGCTTGACTTTTCAGAATTTTAATCAAATGTTTCTGTTATTTTACATTATTTATTGCGCTAATTGGCATGCATGGGAAGCCTTAAAATATGCACACTATACATAGTGACTAGAGGACGCGGCTTTAGATGAAGAGCCTGGCGAAATTGGTGGGTGAAGATTTGTTCTAATTTTCGCCATTTCCTCCAGTTCATCTGAGTGATGCAAAAAACGCATACATGTACATGTAACAGGGGGGTCTGCCCCCACCCGACTTATGCCACCCCCCCGGATGGGGAAACTCTCCCCCCTCAAGACGATTTTCCCGACCCACCGTCCGATTTTTCAGGCAAGTAATTTTTTGAGCAATTTTTTGCGATTTTTAGCCAAAATATTGCGATTTTTTCGATTTTTGAGCGTTTTTAGTGCCCAACCCCCCTCCCCAAATTTTGGCTCAGACCCCCTCGGCCGGCGCCAGACCCCCCCAACGCCCCCTCCCCTTCAGCGCCAAACTGTTACATGTGTGTATGAAATAACGTCAATCAAAATATAGCTATAGTAGTAGATATAATTTCTACTTCTATAGTCGTTGCCTCTGCTAGTCTGTTTGCAATTCTGCCGCGCAAAGAAAGCTTAGATTATGCAAGCTGTGAAAATTGCAAAAAATAGGCAAAAATGTGTTTTCGTCGTTAGCAGATCTATTAGCGAAGGAAAAACCGTATATTTTCTTGCACAGGTGCGGCGAGCTACCCATTGCAGAAGCTTTTACTCCGTAAACAACTCAGTAAATTACCGAGTGTACCGAATTTTTTTCTAATTGAGTAATTCAAAATTGAAACTCGGTATTCAGTAAGTAAAATTAAGAAAAATTTTTACCGATAAGTAAAAGTACTTACTTTAATTCAAAATAACTAAGTACCCAGTAACTTTTACTCAGTAAATTTACTGGGAACATAACAATCAATGGTCATCCTGCTGGCCGGCCGCTGCCTAGCCTGGCTCTCTATGCCCGCTGATAATGTTATAACTGTGGCGTCGGCCAATGTAAATGGCATTCTATGTGGCTGTCGTTTTCTGGAAATCAAAGCACGTCTTAACCAGTCTTCTTTTGATGTGTTCTGTGTGCAAGAGTCAAAGATTGACAGCTCGGTTGACAATGGCATCATTTCCATTCCTGGTTATTCCTTGTTCCGAAAGGATCGAACGAGAGGAGGTGGTGGTGTAGCGATTTACGTTAAAACTCTCTTCAACCCTGTGCAACTGCGAGGCGCCCCCAATCCCGCTGTCGAACTGGTTGCAGTGAAGCTTCACTGTAACGGTGCGCCTGTGACTGTTGTGTTGTGCTATCGACCGCCCAGTACAACTCAGCCTGATCGTGCAGCTTTCAGCGATGCTCTTCAGGACTTCGTCGCATCCCTGGGCAACACGAATGGTAGAACAATTATTTGCGGCGACTTAAATCTGGACAGGGACACGGTGAGCGAGTTTTGTCATCTGGAACCCCTCATTGATACCTTTGGGTACGAGCAAGTTGTGAACAAAAAGACCCACCGAAAGCGAACTATCGATCTCTGTTTTGTGGGAGACCAGATTCCCTGGATGCGGACAGGCACTGCCAGCCCCATTGAGAAAGACCACAAGCTAATCTGGGTGTCTTTTCGTGCTTCCAAACCCAGACCAAAACGGTGGAAAAAGAGACTGTGGTGGCGAGCTGACTGGCCAGCTGTCAGGCGTGGTCTGGCTGAGTCAGGTCTTTTGGATTCTGTGGTCAATTCGCCTGATTGCAATGTTGCTTGGCTGCGCTGGCACCAAACTGCTCTTTCTGTGATAAATGACTGTGTGCCTCAGAAGTGGGTAAAACCAAAAACCTGCAAGCTAACAAATGATCCTGAAGTCTAACGTTTATTTCAACAGAAGCAAGCCCAGAAAGTCCTAGCTGATCAGGGAGATCTTGCTGCAGAGCAGGAGTACTCCAGATTGCATGCTAAGCTTGCTCGTACCCTGAAGAAAATTCACCGACAGACAGCATATGGCGCACGCATTCAGAGATGCTCACCTGAATCAGGGAACTTTCTGGCGCACTGTAAAGACTGCTCGAGGAGACTCTAACGATATGCCACCTATCGCTGCCAACAATGGTAGGGTTCTGTCTGAGCCTCTGCACAAGGCCAGTGCCATTGCTGCACACTTTTCATCTGTGTTTGCACCGGCTCCTGCCAATTACCCAGTCTATCCTGCTGTCCAACCACCTCCAGACAGCATTTGCCCTGTTCTGTTTGTTGAGAAGCAGCTTTCTAAACTGCAAACTAGAAAGTCATCTGGCCCTGACTCTTTTCCTGCTGTTTTTCCGAAAGAATGCGCCACTGTTCTGGCCCCCTCTCTGGCTCATCTGTTTAACAGGTCAGTAAAGGAGGGCAGCGTGCCTACTGCCTGGAAGTTTGCCACTGTGACCCCTATCCCAAAATGCCGACCTCCAAAACTCCCGTCTGATTTTCGGGCAATCTCTTTACTTTGCATTGTGTCGAAAGTTTTGGAACGATTCATCAAAGTTTTGCTGCTGCGCCATTTGAACTTCTCTATCAATCAGTACGGCTTCAGATCTGAGCGGTCTATTGTTGACTGCTTAGCAAATTTCACCAAGAAGATCGCCACTGATTTGGATCGTCATAAGAAGGCAGCTGCTGTTTATTTCGATATCCGTGCTGCTTTCGACCCTGTGCCTCATTCTGCCCTGCTTCAAAGTCTGTGTCACCAGTATGTGCCAGTCTACCTACTGCGGTGGCTCTGCTCTTATCTGAAGGGGCGAACGTTCTGTGTGGTCGTGGAAGGAGAAAAGTCCGAACAGCTTCCGGCCACTTCTGGAGTCCCCCAAGGCAGTGTGCTAGGCCCGGTACTGTTTATTTCTTACATTGATTGTATTTCTGAGCTTAGACTGAGTGAGAATAGCAGGCTTTTTTGTATGCTGATGATACGGTGCTTGAGAAGCCGATTGCGAGTGTTGTCGATGAACTAGCCTTGCAGAGGGATGTCAGTCTGATCGCGCAAACATGCGCCCGCCTCTCACTCAAACTCAATTCAACCAAAACCAAATACCAAATTTTTGGGTATCACTCACTGCCCCCATCTCTTCAGACTGACCTCTATCTTGACGGATCTATTATTATTGAGCGCGTACATCTGTTCAAGTACTTAGGAGTGCAAGTAGACAGACGCTTATCATTCAATGAGCATACTGTAACTACAGCAGCTAAGGCTAAGAGGTGTGTAGGAGTTAGTAACTGGCTATTCCGTGGCTACGCACCTGACCATGTGCTAGATAAGGTCTATCAAGCCTCCACACTGCCCCAGTTTACTTATGGCTTTGAGGTGTGGTATCCTGATGCTAAGTGGGCTCGAGACAAGATTGAGAGAGTAAACAAATACCAGTCTCAACTTTTCTGCAACAATTTCACCTTGTCCTATGATGACTTACTTTCTCGGTGTGCTGAGCGGTCTGCTTCTGACCGACCCCCTCTGTGGCTTCTGGCTGCCCGGCTGCGGCTAAAGCTTTTCTATGAGTTCTATCACGTACAAAGGCACACTGACGCTGAAAATTTGCCACCGCTGGAGAACCGCCGCAGTGCTAGGAACGTGCACACGTGCCATGTTGAGCTGGTCTCTGTGGAACTCTCTGCCTCATTTCGTAGCTATGCTGTCGTTTCCTAAATTTCAAAGTTTTCTAGAATCCAATGTGTTTAGGAGTATTGTTATTAGACTGAATTTTAACGCTACAGTTGTTTAACTCCAGTTGTATGTATTGCAAGAGATTCGCACTATATAACCCACACTGGTCTAACCCTTTTGTCATTGTTGTTTTATGTAATAAACTTCTCAGTCGCTTCATTGGTGCCTCACAGACCCGGGACTGCATTGTTTTTTTTGTGTCTGCAGTATGCCAAAGCCAAAGACCAAGCTCGCTCAACCCGCTCAGCCTCACAGACGCTCACCTCGACGCAAGCCTAAGGCCGTCCCAGTTTCCCATTCACCTTCCACTTCTGCTTCCTCAACTCGTCTCTCGAATACTACAGATGTCTCACCCGCTCGATCAACGCCTCTCCCTTCTGCCTCCCGTCTGCACGACCTCGATGAAACTCCTATCCAGCAACCGTCCTTAGTACAAGTACTTCTATGGCAGCAACAAGAACAGATGCAACAATTCCTGGCCGCTCAACAACAACAACAACAAATACTTCATCTGCTAACCACTCTTCATGAGCGCCTGTCCACTACATATCCCCAGCTTACCGTCAACCTGCCACGTCCAACTACATATCGCTTTAACAACACTTCCAATGACATCACATTCACCCGATGGTCGGAAGAGATACATCACTTCGTCTAACAATCCGGCTTTCCTTGGTACAAAATCATCGAAAACGCTCTCGACCCCGATGCGCGACAACAATTCCACTCACTTCCACCGGACCAAACCACAACTCTCGAGTCAGCTCTTGCCGCATTGGAGCCGCTGTTGCAACCCGAAGAATCTCCGATCCACATCGCCCTCTCACTCCTTCAACATCAACCAACTCCTGACGTAATCAAGTTTTCCCACTTTTTCAAGCAACAGTTCTCTCGTCTCCCTGATGCCAACACCCTCGCCTCCGCTTTCTACATCAATCTGCTTCCTCACCACATCAAGAAACACATGGTCCACCATCTCTCAGACCCAACTCACCCCCATGACATCCACGCGGTGGTTACAGAGGCCATCAGGTACTACAACTAGACCTAGTTGTGTGAGTGCTGACCTGGCCGCGTGCGGCGGCCTCTGCCTGGCCGCTCTGTCCACGTGTGCACTGTTGCCACGCTTTACACAGCGCTAAAGGACTATCGCTTCTCTCTCAAGTTTTGTCTCAAAATGGAAGCCGAAAAATGTGTCCACTGTGAAGTGCAATGCAATCCTCATGGATCCACTGACAACCCTTCTCTCTTCTGCTCATTTTGCCAGCGCCTCTTCATTTGCAAGGCATGCTTTGGAAAAGATTTGCTTGGCGATCGAACGGCGGCCTCCTACCAGACCTCTGTCATTAATGGCTTAACCCTGTCCATCGGAACGTTCAACAAAAAAATGTCTCTGGCCATTTGTTGCAACGACTGCTACCTCAAAATTAGACGACAGCAAGTGCCAATGCGTTCTGTGGCTCAGATAGATCGACCAGAGCTGGCCTCTCTGTTGGAGAGAATAGAGACGATGTCTGCTCAGTTGACAAAGGTTACCAAAGACTTGAACGAGCTGTCGGACTCGACAACTGCTAAAAAGACTTACGCCTCTGTGTTACAAACGACTAAAAGTGGGCTTCCTGTCCCCAACCCGACGACATTCTATGACAAGGCGCACTCTGAACTGGTGCGCATTTGCGATTGGGAACGCGAGATGCGCGAACGACAGCGCCGTGACTTGAACATTGTGATCAATGGTCTTGTCACAAACAACACTGACAGAACTGACGTCGTTCAACGGGTAAAAGACATTTTCTCTGACCTTCAAGTCGACTGTGCCAGTATTGCTAATATCCGGACGCTAACTTCTCAGATGGGCGGAGGAAAGGTGGTAGTGGAGCTGAAAGACATTGCTGCTAAGAAAGCCATTCTGACTAAGAAACGAGCGGTTCTAATGCAGAAACCGCAAAACTCGAATATCTTTATTGGTGTGGACCTGACTCCGTGGCAAGCCAAAAAAGCTTTTGACTTGCGTAATGAACTGCGACAACGCCGTGATGAGGGCGAAACTGATCTCTTTGTTGATTATCGTGCACTCACGCTTAGGAAGGCAAAGAAAAAAGCCTTGTAATTGTTGTGTTATTTGTTATTACCTGTACTGTACGTGTCTGAGCTTTCAGTTCTGCTTGTGGTTCAGTAGGGTAGGGCAGTAATGAAGCCGGCCGATCGGCCCAGCCCACCCAGAGATAAACTTCGATAAACTTCTAGTTCCTAACCGAATTTTAGTTTATTGTTAGTGGTTAGTAGTCCAAGCCTTCAGGCATTTCAGTTTGTAGTTAGCAGGGTTGTATATTTTTCCGAAGAAAACCTCGGCCTGTTTTTTTTCAGTTTTTTTTTCGTTTTTTTTCGGTTTTTTTTCCTAAATCGCGGAAAAAGCTCCAGCCCAGTTCTGAGTATCCTAGACTGGTTTTATGATTCCTAACGCTTTCTAGCGCCTTCTTCAGTCTTTTCAGACCAGAAATACACGTGTTCCATAGATATAAATCACGAAACAGGCATGAAACAGTCCCTGACAGGCTTCATCAATAAACAATATATGCAAATTTTCTTACAGCAGTTTGCATTTTTGTTTTATCATCCCAAATTTGGTCTTTTCTGTTGTTTTTCTAACAGTTTTGAGTCAGTCAAACGGAAAAAACACCGGAAACACACCTCACATCCCTGGTAGTTAGTGGTTAGTAGTCAATTTGTAGTCCCTGGGGGCTGTGCGAAAATGACGTCATCGGTTTAGGAGAGGTAATTGGGTACAAAAAAACGCTCAAAAATGGTAATTATCACAAAACATCGCTAATTTGGGCTGAAATACAGCTAAAAATGCATTCAATTTTATAGGTGATTTTAGCAATTTTCGTGTTTGAAATTCTAAAAAAATCGTAAATTTGCTTAAAATGACTCGCCAGAAAGATCAGAGGGGAAGGAAAAAATCGTCTCAAGGGTCTTCGATTGGAAGGTCTGGCTATTTCAGGTGAGGGCAGACCGCCTTCTGTTACATCTATGGTGGTGGACAATCTAGCCTTAATCATTATACAGTCAGGCACTTAACGCCGTTTATGGTACCGACACCATATAAGGTGCCGGTACCATATATGGTACCGGCACCGTAGGTTGTGGTACCATATATGGTACCGGCACCATATATGGTACCGTCACCATATACGGTACCGGTACCATATATGGTACCCCCACCTTCGGGGCCTGTGGTGGTACCATATATGGTACCGGCACCATATATGGTACCCCCACGTTCGAGGTCTGTGGTGGTACCATACATGGTACCGGTACCATATATGGTAACGGTACCATATAAGGTGCCGGTACCATATATGGTACCGGCACCATATATAGTACCCCCACCTTCGCGTTTTTCCGGTACCGGTACCATATATGGTACCACTCCGTTCAGATTTCGTACCATATATGGTGCCGGTACCATATATGGTGCCGGTACCATATATGGGGACTATCCAACTTGCGCACAACCGATTTGCGCACAACCGATTAGCGCACAACACAACCGATTTGCGCACAATTTTTTTACTTAAACACTTTTACTTTTTTGCAGCACAATATAGTCATAGACACCAACAGTAATTTTACATAACAGTTACATTTATACCAGATAGATTTATAATACATAAATTTTATAACTGATTGCGCTTTGGCTGTGCGAAGTAGTGCCCTATTCCTCTTAGAAACGCCATGCGCTCGATCAAACCCAATTGGTAACGCTCAGCCAGTCTGCGAATTTTGCCATCGATGCGTTCGTATTTTGGATTGCGCCAAACCAGAGCTGCACCAGCGGCCATCTGATCTAGTTGCGTGTTTACCTGAAATTGTTTGAAAAGTCATTTAGAATTTATTTAGCGATTTCCTTAAATCCACCAGCCTGCACCTTACATTGTTTTGTTCTGAAAGGATGCGTTCCAGGAAAAAGTAGATGTCTGGATGCTTGCGTTTGTTGAACAACCTGGCCATCTTAGAGTTCCAGCTCTCCACATCATTGTTGGTGTGGCGGACCTCATTCACCACGACCCAAATGGCAGGCGGCACGGCATGGCAGAGAGAACATGTTAAACTGGACTACATGCATGCCAGTTTGGCTGACCAAACCAAATTTACATGTAACGCTTACATAAGCATGCCTGTACCATTAAGCCTGCATTACCATAGCCTTACAACGTATGTACACTAGATTCAACACACAACAACACAACTATTACTTTGTGCGCAAATCGGTTGTGTTGTGCGCAATTCGGTTGTGCGCTAATCGGTTGTGCGCAAACCGGTTGTGCGCTAATCGGTTGAGCGCAAATCGGTTGTGCGCAAGTTGGTAGTTCCCGGTGCCGGTACCATATATGGTACCACCACAGTCGCCGAACGTGGGGGCACCATATATGGTACCACTACCCTCGGTACCGGTACCATATATGGTACCGGCACCTTATATGGTGTCGGTACCATAAACGGCATTAAGTGCCTGACTGTTATAGGACCAAAAGTTGTCATTTATGTATGCATCTATAATTACAGTACAAATACCAAACTACAGGGTGGGCCATTTATCTATTCCCAGTTTCATTAGGACATAACTTTTTCCTACACAGACCGATTTTGCTGAAATTTTGTATAGATACACCCTGATACTTCAAGTTTTTACTGTTAAAAGTTTAGCGCGTTCTGACATGAAATGTCTGATTAACAGTAAACTTTTCAAAAGTTCGTTATTGCACTGTGAATTATAGTCGTAGTACCGACTGAGGCTGGAGAAAGTGATTGAAAAAAGTGGCGGCCACGTGGAGAAGCATAACTAGCGACCAGAGTGAAGGATTAATTTTAAATTTTAACTGTAAAAATTTGAAGCGTTAAGACATTTGTATGTAAAATTTTAATAAAATCGATCTGACTGGAAAAAAGTTATGGTTATATGAAACCGGGAATAGATAAATGGCCCACCCTGTAAATTAGATGCTCAATAATCTAAGATGCCAAGCAATATTTGTAATTTCTGTGATTAATGGAAGATTTTCGCGATTTTTGTAAAACTTTCACTTAAACTGTTGTAAAATAACTGGTAAACAACCATACAAATTTCAAGATTTGAGACTACAAACTCGGGACGAAAAAATATGTAGTTAGTGGTCAATTTGTAGTCAGCGGATTTAGTTTGTAGTTAGAGTTAATTTGTAGTCTCATTTTCCCCAAAAGTCAGGTAGTTAGTAGTCTTTTAGTTTGTAGTTAGTAGTCACTACGAACTAGGTCTAACTACTACACCGACCAAGCGGTTCATAACTCTCTCACTCAGCGTTCGTCTCCCTCTGCAGCCCCACAGCCACGCGCGTCCGCCGGTTCCCCTCCAAGGTGTTGCAACTGCAACAAAGTCGGCCATCTCGCTCACCAGTGTCATTTGCAACCTTTCTCTTCCAAGTCTACTCCTATCAAGTCTACTCCCGTCTCCCCCGTTCATCCAGTTGTCCGCCGTACCGCTATTCTCAACTCCCAGACGTGCTCTCCTTCCCTTCTACTCCAGGACGCTTATCAGGCGCAGAAGCAGCCCAGTCGACACTCGTCCGAGGGAGGTGACCACCAACTTTCGCCATTCGCCAGCAGAGCCACCACCGGTGTCATCACGTGGTTCAACTCTCGCTATGGATTCATCTCAAGCTCCGATTCACCTCAAGACTACTTCTTTCTCCCGTCTCAACTTCATTCTTCTGTGTCCCAGCTTGCGATGTGCGGCGGAGAGGAGGTTCAATTTGATGTTGTGGATGGCCAGCCTCACTATGTGGCGGTCAACATTACACCCACTGCTTCTCGGTCGGCTTCTGGCTCTCATTCTCACGACTTCTACTCTCCCGGTTCCTGCTCTCCCATTGTTCGTGATACCAGACGAACGTCAGGCTCAGACGTGCCCGCAGATCGACGCTCGTTTGGGGGCGAGTGATGCAAGAGATTCGCACTATATAACCCACACTGGTCTAACCCTTTTGTCATTGTTGTTTTATGTAATAAACTTCTCAGTCGCTTCAGTATGTACGTTGGAATCTGATTGGCTGTATTTCTCTTTTCTCTGCTGCTGGTTGCCGTCTTTCGCTATATATACAGTTGGTAGGTATACCTGAACCTGAACCTGAAACCTGGGTATTAACCTGAAAATTGTGAACCTGAACCTGAACCTGAACCTACTTGAAAATAAAAGTACTTACCTGACACCTACTAGGTCGGTACCTACTTTTCAGGTTTTTCTTGTCTTAAACTTCCCGGTACAAGTAGCACGTACTGTCAGTTGGTTAGATCAGATATTGCTTGACGCTCTACAGTTTTGTTCTTAAAAATGGTGTGCGGGAAGTGACTAATGCACATTATCTGCACCTAAGTGTACTGTAACTTAAAAATGAAGGCGATTATAGGGAAAAGCCCCGTCCGGAAATTGACTTTATGAAAGCTTGTCTTCCTCTACACTGTAAAAAGTTTCTGTAAACTTATGGGCAAGCGTCTAGTAAGTTTACAATTTTCTAGCACTAAACCAGTTTACAAAACTTATTTTCTAAAGTTTGTCAATGCATAGCGAGTAATAATGTCAACAATAATTTGTAAAGTCATAGTTATCAGCAGATAATTGTAAAATTATACAAGAACGAATTTGTAAGAACTTTTGTACAAACGCAGATTTGTAAAGGGCTATAACGAAAAATTCGTAGTTTTACAAATATAATCAAGTACAAATGCCGATTTGTAAAGTATACCAAGGGGAAAATTGCACTTTTACAAAATACTATTGATTATAGTTGGTTATGATATACAAATTGTAATGGATAGGTGACTACAAGGAATGATGGATAGTACAAATTTAACCATGTTTTTTTTATCTAGGACAGTGTCTTCAAATTTGTTATTATGTACTTGACTTGATAGTCTGCTTCATTCACTTTCGGTTATCTAGCATGTGTAGATGTTAGGTGGTCTTTAGATACGATTGCAGTCTGTGGTAAGGGAGGAAAGCGTATTTAACGCTAGGCTGTTGTGCAGGTTTGAATTTGGACGCTGAGGCCGGTGGGGCGCGCCGCGCCAGTTTTTCTGGGGTTCCATTTTGGCAGCGGCTGGCTGATATCTGGCCGTCTGTGCGTGTGCTATGGTGCTAGCTGTTTAAGCTCTAACTCGCTAATGCTGGATTAGAAACTGAAGATTCCTACCCTCTTATCTTGTCAAGCTGAGCTTCCTGCTTGAACTGCCGTCCAATGGTTTGACGGTTGCATTTCCTGTCTTCCGAATTTACACTGGATTGCTGCCTGCCTTCAGTTTTACCGAGTGTTACGTGCGTAAAACCCTTAGTTTCGTCTAATCGCCAATAGAAAAGAAAGACTGACATGAAGTCAACTGCTTTGTGGATAATATCAAGGCTGAGAAGCACCGTTCCTCTACTATCTCACCCTCCCTCCGCCGCTCTACCTGCCTTGAATCTGGAATTGGACTTTGAAGGAATTCGTGAAGAACTTTTCAAATGATATTACCACAATAAGGCGGATTTATACATACATCTGTCATTGTGATGGCACTGGCGCTTTTAGCACAGTTCTGGATCGCCGCGCTAAAAAGTTCCAGTGTCGTCATGGTGGCAGAAGTATAAATCCGCCTTTACCTTACAAATGACAATTTGTATGTAAAGTTACAAATAACAATACAATAAAATGTTTGTAAATAAATCAGTTTACAAATCAAATTGTAACATGACTTTACAAATTGCATATTGGAATCCCCGTTGCCAAATTATTTTTTGTAAACTTACAGATTACTTTTTACAGTGTATGCCTAATCCTAAGCTTGCTTGTTGAACGTAAGCTTTAAACGTCAGCTAGTAGAACTTATGTAAGCCTGAGCCTTAGCTTAATGCCGGAGCTTAGAGTTTGAAATTAACGTTTGTGGAGTGCGTGGGGTGCGTGCCTGGCGATCGGTCCGTCATACCGCAAAAAATTGTTTGGCGTTTTTCTCGTTTTTGTCGAATTGTTGGTTTGTAAATTTCGATTGCTTTGAACATGGATCGTTTTCTTATGAAAAGGAACAAGAGCGCTATTGATTTAGCTCATAGCCGAAAATTTGTGTCTCTATTTGAAAGTACCTGAACCTGAACCTGACACCTGGGTACTTTTGAAAAATGTACCTGAACCTGAACCTGAACCTGAAATTGGATTTTAGAGATACCTGAACCTGGACTTACCTGAAATTTGGTGGTACCTACCAGCTGTACTATATACGTAGTGAAGTAGACTGCAATTTTAAACCAGTAAACACTTAAACTCGAGTTATCAACCCAATAAGTGGCTGAGCACCAAAGTAGCAATAAAGAGCAAGAGAAACATTCTTTAACAAAACAGGTTTGTAGCACTAGAGTACGACTATTATTTTGAACCAAAAGCAAATGTTGATTATTCGTTATTGTTAAGTACGTAATAAGGAAGGACCAACTTAACCGAATGTACTAGGGTGCGAACTGGTATTGGGTATTGGGTGTATTGGGGTGTTTTCCAGGTAGTCGGTATTCGGCATTGGGGTTTCTGTCCCCCAATACACTATACTATTCATTGGGACCTGTCGAAATCAGAAAAAATCGTTGTTGACCTGAAAAATTTATCTAAAAATCGAAAATCTTGATCGATGATTAGGTTTAGGAAGCTGTTT
Source organism: Sabatieria punctata (assembly GCA_030248155.1). NCBI lineage: Eukaryota > Metazoa > Nematoda > Chromadorea > Araeolaimida > Comesomatidae > Sabatieria > Sabatieria punctata. The sequence continues at coordinate 55,571 of JASANB010005041.1, read as the reverse complement.
TTGCGTTAATCAACTAAAAGTTAGTAGGTAGAATTTCTTATAGTGTCTGCCTTTCTTAGTACAGTTGGCAGTAATTAGTAATTACTAATTTCCTTGCTCTTGTGTAAATAGAAATTGTGCCATTTCTAATAATACAGAACGTACCAGTACCGTAAAATGTACCAGGCAGCTGTAGAGATGGTTTACACCCTTTCGGCCCAGTTATGAAAAGAATTCATCGAAAGCAAAAAACACGAACGAAGCACTAGTGTTGTTACAATACCAAAATTTCCGTTTGACTATGACTATGACTACCGCCTGTTTGAGTACAATACCGGAGTAGTCGAATTTGACTATATTGTAGTCAAACCATTTGACCACTAATTTGACTACTTTTGACTATTTTTTGAAACAGAGCCAAATCGATATTTTTAGCGATTTATAAGCTTCAGTCACCTTAAATGGCTGTGACTACATCCGTAATCGTTTGCTTTGAAATAAATGATATGAGTAGCCTAGCGGCAAAAATGAACGCATGAGTTCTGAATTGTTTCTTTCTGTTGAAATTTTCGATAGAAAAGAAAAACATGCTGCACAAAAATAGCCACAAAATAGAACAAAACGCTTTTTGCATTTGAAACCAAGAGAATTGTTCAGGTCTCTCATATCATGTTCTTCTTTGCTGCGCAAAACCTTTTTAGAAAGGCATTGTATTGTATGTACTGTACAGTAGTATGTCATGTTTTTATCATCACGGAAAAGCTTGCATCAAGCAAAGATTGATTCACTGACTGATGCCGGTCATTGCTTCAACATTTTCTGAAAACACTTTGCTTCATGTTCTAAAGTTCTTTGAAACGTAACAAGTTTGCAAAATATTTTGTTGCGAGCAGCAAAACAGTGGTAAAATGCGCTTGAAAAGTCTGTCTCTTATAACAAAACGTAGTCATAGTCAAACGGTTTGACTAACCTGGTCTTCGTTTGACTAACTACGTATTTATGGCAACGAAGGTAGTCAAACTTTGACTTTGACTACCTGTCAGTTTGACTGCGATATCACAAAAGTATTAACTATGACTTTGACTTTGACTAGTAGTCATAACAACACTACGAAGTACGAACGAATTATTGAGTTCTAAAACTGTTAAGAGTGGGTGTCTGAGTCCGGCAACCCTGGAAAACTATTTCAATTAATTTAATTTAATTTAATTGAAATTAAAAATGGAGCCCATAATTTAATTGTAATTGAATTGAAATTCAAATTCCATAATTTTACATCACTATGAACATGCCTTTGTTGGTGCATCTGAAGGAGTCACCACCTTAGGTACTGGTTTGTTGTCTGGCGCCTTCCAAGACAGCTGGGCAAGAAAGAGCATGAACCAAGTGTACCCATCGGTAACTTTGGACCAGAACGTCCAAGGCGGACTAGTACTGAACTTTTCTTTCGATAACTGAAAACCCGTTGGCTTCCTGTTTTAGACGAGGTTAATAAAAATTGCCTAGCATTTCGCTTCAACTACCCGTTCCAACTAAGAAGTACGGTCGAATTGTTTTTTTTTTTTGGACAAGCTTTTTTGATCGAAAAGCTTGCTTGACGTAAAAGTAGATTCTGCTTTGACACTGCGCATAACCCTTTGCAAATGACCAGCGGCGCTATGGCGTAGTTGGCCAACCTATCGAAAAGAAAAAAGGTTTCAGAGCTATCGGAATCGCGTTTTCAACCAGTCGCAAACTCAAAATTTGTTGTTTTGGATGTTCACATTACGTTTGCAGTTGAAATGATTAAAAAAATGACTTTCAGTCCAGCAGTTTACGGCACTAAGCCAAGACAATCTGAAAACAACCTATCGGAAAGCTGGACCGAACATAGTGGAAAGTCGGACCGTGAACCTATCGGAAAGTTTCTGGCTACATTCAAAATCCTGTCATTTGTAAATGGATATACCGGAGTTTTCCACTCAGTATCCCAGGGATATAACACGGAAAATCACGTTTCTCAGCGAAAATATTGCCGCCAGTTAATACCCCAGGGATATTAACTGGACAAAGCCATGGGATATTAACTGGAAATGGCATGGGATATTAACCAGAACAATGTTTTATCATACATACAGTATGCGTGTTTAAAGAAAATTATTACAAATTTAACATAAACGTTGTCGCCAAGTAATATCCCATGGGATATATAGTGGAATAAGGGTCCATGTATAGCGGAATGGACCTCGAGTCTGATCGCAAGCCGTAAGGCCCCCCGCACATCGGAAGGGTCCATGTAATATCCCTGTGGGGTATTAAGAGTGGGTGTCTGAGTCCGGCAACCCTGTAGTGAACTACCTATGCACAAAAATAGGTCGACCTCTCCGATTTTGCTCAAAATTTGCATAAATGATGTACCTTAGGGGAAACCAACGTGTACCAACTATCAGCCCCCAACTCCGCCTAATACGCAAATTACGAGGGGTCAAAGGTCAAATTTGGGGTACCTTATTCGATTGAGCGTAACTATGCCAATTTTCAACGCACGGTGTCCGGGTTTCTTTTAAACGATAGAGCTTGCACTTGGCTTTCCAACGAGCTACACAGCGCATTTCTATATGGCTTCGTTCGGTAGTTATAACGATTTATTTTTCATTTTTTTGATGACCCAAAAATAACTTTTTTTGCCCACTGCAAAAAATTCCCTCCTACCCCCCTTTTTTATTTCTTTATTTGATAGCCCTTGATGAGAGCTTTAATTTGATGTAAAATATGAGCGATTTCACTGGGGCATTTTGGAGAAACTTGCATTTGAATGTTGCTACCCAAGCTGACTGCTGCGAAATTTCTACTGTAAGAACTGCCTGGAAGTGTGTTAGCTTGCATCTCAGTAAGTTCAGGATTATTTTACTGTATAGAGCGTTTCTCAAGCTATCACTTGATTAATTGAGGTTGAGATACATACAGTATGACTTTGTATCAAAACTGTTCCAAGAATGTTGAGGATCCTTTTTGCCATCTCAACAGCATAGGCTTGGAGTTGAGTAATCTGGGTCGTTGTCCAAATCCCAATCATCAACATTTCTTCTTTTTGTTGGTGTAAACAGCTTCCATGGACGCTCATTCTGACCAATCCAGACTGGAGGACCATCAATGAATTCGTAATATTGATGACTTTCAATAGCTGCTTTCTCCTGTGAATACCGGTTCCAAACGAAGAGTTTTATCTGTTGTACTGCCCTGAAAGTGCATTTTACACATCGTATCTTTTAAAGGCAGTTGTAACGAATTTATCACCAGGTATCTTCAGTTGAATGTGCTGATAGAAGAAGGTGGGTCACTGACCTTTTCTTTAGATTTGAAAGGAATGCTGTCCACACATTTCCGCTTTTCAGACTTCGCAAGGTTGGGTCAGTGACCCACCTTCTTCTATCAGTACATTCACTGAAGATACCTGGTGATAAATTCGTTGCAACTGTCTTAAAAAGATACGATGTGTAAAATGCACTTTCAGGGCAGTACAACAGATAAAACTCTTCGTTTGGAACCGGTATTCACAGGAGAAAGCAGCTATTGAAAGTCATCAATATTACGAATTCATTGATGGTCCTCCAGTCTGGATTGGTCAGAATGAGCGTCCATGGAAGCTGTTTACACCAACAAAAAGAAGAAATGTTGATGATTGGGATTTGGACAACGACCCAGATTACTCAACTCCAAGCCTATGCTGTTGAGATGGCAAAAAGGATCCTCAACATTCTTGGAACAGTTTTGATACAAAGTCATACTGTATGTATCTCAACCTCAATTAATCAAGTGATAGCTGGAGAAACGCTCTATACAGTAAAAGAATCCTGAACTTACTGGGATGCAAACTAACACACTTCCGGGCAGTTCTTACAGTAGAAATTTCGCAGCAGTCAGCTTGGGTAGCAACATTCAAATGCAAGTTTCTCCAAAATGCCCCAGTGAAATCGCTCATATTTTACATCAAATTAAAGCTCTCATCAAGGGCTATCAAATAAAGAAATAAAAAAGGGGGGGTAGGAGGGAATTTTTTTTGCAGTGGGCAAAAAAGCTATTTTTGGGTCATCAAAAAATGAAAAGAAATCGTTATAACTACCGAACGAAGCCATATAGAAATGCGCTGTGTAGCTCGTTGGAAAGCCAAGTGCAAGCTCTATCGTTTAAAAGAAACCCGGACACCGTGCGTTGAAAATTGGCATAGTTACGCTCAATCGAATAAGGTACCCCAAATTTGACCTTTGACCCCTCGTAATTTGCGTATTAGGCGGAGTTGGGGGCTGATAGTTGGTACACGTTGGTTTCCCCTAAGGTACATCATTTATGCAAATTTTGAGCAAAATCGGAGAGGTCGACCTATTTTTGTGCATAGGGAGGGTTGCCTGATTCAGACATCGACTCTTAATTTCTGCTACATGGTAGTTTTACACTCAGAATGGCTTTTGAATGCTTTGTGAAGGGCTATTTTTTTTAATTTTCTGCCCAGGTTGGGCAGTGGCACAACCAGATCTCTTCAAAATTTTAATCCCAGTGCAAAAAATCCTGCGTACACTACTGGAATGTACCTACCTGTTCACGTAATGCAATTTCTTGTCCGTCTACAATGTATACAAGTTTTGGGTACTGGGCATTGGTTGTCTCAGGTAACGGTATTTAGTATTTGGGTATTTATGGGGTTCTTCAGGTATTGTTCGCACTTTAACAGAACCAAGAATGTTTCCACTGCGCGGCCGGCCCAGTGTGGTGCATTTTGAAAATTTGAAACTAGGTAAAGTAATACTAGGTAAAGTTGTCACCTAAAAAACTAGGTAAAGTAATACTAGGTAAAGTTCTCAGCTAAGAAACTAGGTAAAGTAATACTAGGTAAAGCCCAGAAAAACTAGGTAATACTAGGTAAACCTAAAACGCTCGAAATCAAGTCAAAATATTATTTTTGGTTCAATAGAACAGTGATGAAGTTAGTGGAGTTAAAATTTACGAAATTTGACACATTTCAAGTAAATATTTTTATTTTATTGATCAAATAAGTCAGTAATTCATTCTGTGGGCCACTGTAACTGTGGGAAAGCCGGAAATTTGAAGGTTTGCTGACTGAAAAAGCAACGTAAAACTGAAAATATCAAACTAGGTAAACTTGTTCTACCTAGAAGTACCTAGTTATGTGGATTTAAAACTAGGTAAAGTAAAACTAGGTAAAATAGAGTAACCAGCAACTAGGTAAAGTAAATCTAGGTACCTTTCCCGCATATTAACTAGGTATACCTAGTTACCTAGATAAAAAGTGCACCACACTGGGCCGGCCGCTGACAAGCAGCGTGGTACAGTTGTTTGGGTATGGGATTTTCAGGAATCGGTTCGGTATGGGTAGGTATTCGAAAAAAATGCCGGTATACCGGTATTTATTCGGTATTTGCTGAAAATATTTTACACAGTAAAAACGCTGAATTTCCCTAAAGTCTATTTTTTAACTGAAAAATTGTATAAATTAGCGATTTTTAGCTTGAGTTTTTTCCGCGATTTATGTTTTTTTCGACCCTTAGGAAAAAAACCGGTTTTTTTCGGAAAAAACGAAAAAAAACGGAAAAAACACACCTCACATCCCTGGTAGAAAAGAAGCAAGCAAGGAAAATGCACAAAATTTTGGCTGCGTATGTGTATGTTTTATGCGTTAGTTTTGTCATCAGTAACGCATGCCAGTACATACATGTAACAGGTCATCCGCCGATGGGGGGAGGGGGGGTTGGGGGGGGGTCTGGCGCCGGCCGGGGGGCTCTGAACCAAACGTTTGGGGGAGGGGGGTGGGCACTAAAAAACGCTCAAAAATCGAGAAAAATCGCAATTTTTGGCCTAAAAATCGCCAAAAATCGCTAATTTGGGGTGAAATACAGCTAAAAAGTGCTGTTTTGCAGGCGATTTTGGCAATTTTTGTGTGTGATAGTGTAAAAAATTGCAAAAATTTGCTCTAAAATTTACTTACCAGAAAATCGGAGGGGGGGGGGTCGGTGAAATCGTCCCGGGGAGGGGGGGGGTCCCCATCTGGGGGGGCTGGCCTAAGTCGGGTGGGGGGCAGACCCCCCAGACCCCCCCTGTTACATGTATGTGCCAGTATATACTAGTAGATTAAATATGTATGTTAAATACATGTTCTATCTGTTGTTCAGCCGGATATCAGCTGATTATTTCAGAGAGAACTCTGCCGAATTTGTTAAAAACTCTCGCGAGCGGCCAAAATCGGGTTCGTTTGCAATACGGCGCCTAAGAGTTTTTCGGGAGGGTTCGGTCACCCTCCCGAAATTGTTGCAGCGCATGGCCACGCTGCTGGAAGCGGCCGGCCGCGCAGTGGAACATTCTTCCCTTATACATTCTTGACAGAACGCGTCTGTTGCTGTAATACTGTTTTAATTATATAACTTGGGTTGGTATAACTATTCGTCCATTGCTGGCGTTTCTATACAGTTATAAATGAAGAAGATTTGAAACATTATTTGTCAAAGTTGATTTGCAACCTCTAAGGCTGTAATAGATTGGAACTAAAAGCAGTAATTTGCTTTTGGAATTGAAGTTTAACTGTGGATTATTACTATTGACATAATGCAATTTTTGGCCCATCCATGAAAGTATTGGGTATTGGTTGTCTCAGGCAATGGTATTCGGTATTCGGCAAATCAGTTTTCCTACGTAGTTTCTGCTGCTGATTCCGAAAATAAACCTAAACCACTACACCAACTGTGCCGGCTTTCAATGTGTGTATGGGATGGATATTTTTCCGAAAAAACGTCGGCCTGGTTTTTTTTAGTTTTTTTTCCTTTTTTTTCCAAAATCGTAGAAAAAACTCCAGCTCAGGTTCTGAGTATTATAGCCCCGTTTTATGATTTGTAACGCTTTCTAGCGCCTTCCTGAATCTTTTCAGAACAAAACTACGCGTGTCACGAAACAGGCATGAAACAGTCCCTGACAGGCTCCATCAATATACAGTATAGATCAAAAAAAATGTCCCATCGCTTTTTCAGTCTTCACTCAAACGTTTCGTTCTCAGCCATTTCTTTACCGATTTGGCTCAAATTTTCAGCAAAAATTAACAACATGGTTGGCTAAATATTCTGCAAGTGTGGTGCCAAAATTCCGACTCATACTGGTTTTATGACCCGAAAACTAGGAATGAGGGTGGTCGATGCAAATTTAATTTTTTTCGGTAATACAAGGAGTACAGGCCTGAAACTTGCAGGAATGATTGGTGTTGCTATTGGGCATAACATACTAAGCGGGCAGCCCTGTAGCTCAAAGGGCACTAAAATGGGGGAATTTCAAAAACATGACGAAATATGACTTTTCTTCGTAAAACCGGCAAAACGACGATTCTAAAGATTTTCAATTTTCAAAAAACGCTGCTCGGATGGTTACTATGGTGTGGAACAGAGCTTAAATATCAGGTTCATTTATTTGTCGAACTTCCTGCTACAATCTATGTTGATTAACAACAGATTCAGTGCTTTGATTCTAGAAGGTGCAGATTTCTTAACTATGGGATTTTCACTCATGTTTTTGAAATTCCCCCATTTTAGTGCCCTTTGAGCTACAGGGCTGCCCGCTTAGTATGTTATGCCCAATAGCAACACCAATCATTCCTGCAAGTTTCAGGACTGTACTCCTTGTATTACCGAAAAAAATTAAATTTGCGTGGACCACCCTCATTCCTGGTTTTCGGGTCATAAAACCAGTATGAGTCGGAATTTTGGCACTAAACTTGAAGAATATTTAGCCAACCATATTGTTAATTTTTGCTGAAAATTTGAGCCAAATCGGTAAAGAAGTGACTGAGAACGAAACGTTTGAGTGAAGGCCGAAAAAGCAATGGGACATTTTTTTTATCTATACTGTATATATATGAAAATTTCTTACAGCAGTCTGTCTTTTTGTTTTAGATTGCAAAATTTGATGTTTTCTGTTGTTTTCTAACAGTTTTGAGTCAGTCCGGCCTATGATACATTTCAAAAGTCCATTTTTACTGGAAATTGACATTAATTAGCTACTATTAGCTTGAGTTTTTTTCCGGGATTTGTGTTTTTCCAACCGCAAAAAAAAGAAAAAATACCGAATAAAACACACTTCACATCCCTGGTGTATACACATTGAAAAAACAATGTATATTTTGCGTGCGGTAAGTATTTAACAAAGTTTACTGGTTAGAAGAAGCAGTACAATGATCGTACAGATAAGATGAATGGTTATATACACATCTTTCCTCACTCCCCCTAACGGACGTCACTCTCTTTCCATGCCTGACGGCCGTTGGAGTGGAACTGGAAGTGGGAGACGAGTGAAAACAGGGAAGTTGAGAACTTTGAACCACCGCCAACTGAACCAAAGGGCATAGCAGCAAAGGGGAGGGTTGTTTGTAGACAGGGCTACCCCATTGAAGGGCTCTGAAAAGAGCGAGGGGTGTCCTGAGCTGTCCGAAAGGACAGTGGAACTCATAAACAAACAAACCAAACCAAACCAAACTACGCTGAATGGAACTGAGAGAACTGGAAGCGGGCTGAGGAACGAAGCTCAACATCCAGTTCTGGGAAGAAGAGAGAAAGAGGGACCAAGAGGAACGCGCCCCAGAGTGGGAATCCGATCCGATCCGATGTGCGGGGGGCCTTACGGCCTGCGATCAGACTCGAGGTCCATTTCGCTTCCCCGTGATTCGTCATCTCGGACGTTTGCCCTTCTTTCACTGCCAAGCCACTCAAGCCATGCTGTTGGGCGCCAGGTACTAAGAGAGTGCCTGGCATGGTGACGTCATGGTGCTGACAGCTCCCAACGGCCGCCCCGGCCAGTGGCACTAAACCGGTATCAGCCTTATTGCTGGTCTCTCAGACAGCTCCTGACGTCGTTGATCTTCCCTCCAACGCGGCATGCTTTTTGGAGCGGCTTTCGGTGCAACGGCAGATCCAGTTGGTTCCCATTTTACCTACTCACTGTAACCAGTTTTCGGTGGCCTGGGTGGAGCGTTGTGCCGACGACCAACTCTTTGCAGCAAGAAACTTGCCGCGCCGAGAGGATGAACCACTACAACCGCTAGGGATGCAGGGGCCGCCGTGACTCAGAGGCAGCGAGCTACCCACTGAACCAACGACGCGGCTCCCAGAGTGGGAAACGAACAGACTGTATTCGGTGGGGTTGCATTCGCTTACGTTCTGCTTGAAGGAATCGAGAAGAGTGCACATGAAAGGGTAGAGACGAGTTGAGAGTACGGTTGGACACATATATGCAATATGCAATATCAAACAATGCATATATGCATGGTTTTTGGCATGCATATATGCATATGCAATATCATATGCATGCAAAATTCCAATATGCAATAGTCATATGCAAATTGACCCTGATATCAAAATTTTGCATATTTTTAGTTTGCATATTTTGTCAAAGGTGTCGCCGACTTTTCGTACTGTATACTTATGTTCTGAAAGAACGTTAACTATTCAAATACAGTGTTGGGAATAAAAAAAACCGTCTGACCTTTCTTCGAGTTTTTTTATAATTCCAAATGGCCGCCATTCTGTCAATTTTCAACCGAATGAAAAGATTTTCGGCACGATTATTACTTATTGCTAAGAGTTTGATTTGGCCAAGTCCAAGCCTGCTAGTCTTCTATAGCCTCGAGTTATGCGCTTCCGAAATCAACGAACCCGAATTTTCAGACGTCAAATTTGAACATAAATATCTCACTAACCCTTCATCAGATCTTTCTCAAAGTTTGCAGGTTGTCGAATCTTTATATGGACTTAAGAACCTGAAGGGCTCGGCTTTCTAACACAACCAATTAAAATCTGGCGGATTTTTACTTTCAGTCAAGGTGAAAAATTAGCATTGTCAAAAATGTGGGTGGTGCCCTCTAAACATAAAGCACGGTTGTATGGCCTAATTTAGGTGTTAATTCTGTTTCCTTAGTTGAGGTGATTGTAATCCCAGTAGTTCGTATAACCACGATTTCTGTGCAAAGGATAACACCCTCATTTTTGACAATGCTAATTTTTCACTTTGACTGAAAGTAAAAATCCGCCAGATTTTAACTGGTTGCGTGAGAAAACTGAGCTCTTCAGGTTCTTAAGTCCATATATAGATTGGTTAACTTGCAAAATTTAGGAAAGATCCGTTCGGGATTCTTGAGATATTTACGTTCAAATTTGACATCTGAAAATTCGGGTCCATTGATTTCGGAAGGGCATACAGTAACTCGAAGCTATAGAAGACTAGCAGGCTTGGACTTGGCTAAAACAAACTCTTAACAAAAATAATAATACTAATGTGACACGATGAACGTCACAAAACAGCCAATCAGACTGGATTTCAGGGTTTAGGATAGTCGCCATGTTTTTGCTAATTTTTCATCAAATTAAAAATAAAAAATCTAAAATAAAAAACCTATTGAGGCAAGTTTATACTGTAAATCAGTACTTTACAGAGATCAAAGCGTCTCTTTCCACGGGCAGAATGGAGATGAATGGCTTGAGACTCTAAACTCAACTCAAAGAATGGAAATCTCAACTGAGATTTTTCAAATTCAAAATTTTTTAGTTTGTAGAAACTAGGACAGGTCTACCAAAAGGTCGGCTAAGTATACCACATTAGAGAGAACAAATTTGAACATGCAAACAATAATTTAGCCAAAAGTCTGTGATGTCAAATATTTTTATCTAAAAATTACGACATGAGCTGAACTTTCATGCCAAACTGCATTTCCCCTCTTGTTTTTTTCCAGATATGGTCTGTATCTGTAAAATAGGTATGCCTAATAAATGCTAAAGATTGCATAGACATTCCAACCAAACTCAAAAATGCTTGGAAAACGTCCTGTTATCAATTTCTAGACGCCTTGATAAAATATGCAAATATGCAAAAAATATGTACATATCTCATTTTTGCATGCATATGATATATGCAATATCAATATGCACTAGAGATTGCATGCATATATTCATATGCAATATCATATGCATCGCAAAAATCCGATATCATCCAACCATAGTTGAGAGAAGGAATCGGCTGTATTCAAATCAGCATCGAATGGGGCCGCATCTGTGCCTGATGATCACTAGAGGAAGAAGAGTGTTGGCTTGAGTGATGGGAACAAACAGGAGAACTGGAAGCTTGTGGAACAGAAAATGAATTGCATCAGACCCCTTGGACGGGCGTAGAACTGGGTGGGCTTGTGGACACATTGGCTTGGGAAATGGTGGAATGAGCACAGAAACTGTCGAACTGCTGGTTGGGAGAGGGAGAGCGAAAGTAGAGCTTGATTGGCTTGGGTTGGGACTAGTGATGCAACCGGGAGCGGAATACCGGGATTCGGGAAAACCGGGATTACCGGGAATATCGGGAAATCGATCAAAACGCATGCAGCATGATAAAACATAAATGTTTTCAACATCCGGTTTAGCTATTGATACCATTTCTAGTCGTTTTTCTCAAGGATTTTCTCTCATAGCGGGCTAAACTACTGTGAGATCAGATTTATGTTGTATGGGCTAGTGAGTTAGTTTGGCAGGCACCAGGCAGCTCGATGTCAATTGGATCAAAAGAGTTGTGAAAGAATAGCCAATCAATGAGTGGCTTTTGTCAATTGAACGCCTTTATAAAGTTGGCAGCTTAGAACATAAAGTTTACGGCCTAAACTATGGTTGGATGATATCGGATTTTTGAGATGCATATGATATTGCATATGAATATATGCATGCAATCTCTAGTGCATATTGATATTGCATATATCATATGCATGCAAAAATGAGATATGTACATATTTTTTGCATATTTGCATATTTTATCAACGCGGTCTGAAATCGATAACTGCACGTTTTCGAAGCATTTTCGAGTTTGGTTGGAATGTCTATGCAATCTTTAGCATTTATTAGGCATACCTATTTTACAGATGCAGACCTTAACTGGAAAAACAAGAGGGGAAACGCAGTTTGGCATGAAAGACCAGCTCATTTCGTAATTTTTAGATAAAGAATGGTTGACATTACAGATTTTTGTCTAAATTACTGTTTACAAGTGCATGCATTTTTTGCTCACTCTAATGTAATGTAGTATACCAAACCAATTGTAGTTCTGTCATAGTTTTACAAAGTAAAAAATTCAGAATTTGAAAAAGACTCGGTTGAGATTTCCATTCTTTGTGAGTTGAGTTTAGGGTCTCAAGCCATTCATCTCCATTATGTAAGTGGAAAGAGAAGCTTTGATCTCTGTAAAGTACAGATTTACAGTATAAACTGCCTCAATCAAGGGATTTTTTAATTTAGACTTTTTATTTTTAGTTTGATGCAAAATTAGCGAAAACGTGGTGACTATCCTAAACATAGAAATCCAGTCTGTTTCGCTGTTTTGGGATGTTCATTGTGCAACCTTGGTTTGAACAATTGTGCTAAAAAATCCAGATATTTATGAAGCAATGAGGTGCTTGCAGAAATTCGCAATTCTCTAAACAAACTCTTTCATTTTTTTTGCTCAGCTCAAAACCAGAAATCGGCCAAACTAGCCCTCTTTGAAATTTGTACTGTTTGGACGAGTACTTTATGGATTTCTCCGCGCCAAATAGATAAAACAATTATTTGAATCGTTTAATGTTCTTCAGAACACAGTATACTTCAGTATACAGCACGAAAAGTCAGCGACACCTTTGACAAAAAATATGCAAACTAAAAATATGCAAAATTTTGATATGAAGGTCAATTTGCATATGACTGTTGCATATTGGAATTTTGCATGCATATGATATTGCATATGCATATATGCATGCCAAAAACCATGCATATATGCATTGTTTGATATTGCATATTGCATATATGCGTCCAACCGTAGCCTAAACCCATCTAGAAATATATGGAACAAAAAGAAAAGCTGCAAAACATGGCTGTTCGCTCAAATTGAGCAAGTAGCAGTCATTTAAAAACTTATTCGAAGTTTTGCGTGCCGCTGGTACTGGCAAAACAGAGTTGGGTAAACAGTATATATATGTCACTGAAAAATGTACATAGTATCTGCAAAAAACAGTCAATACTTCCATAACATATATTTTCCGGTATTCCCGGTATTTCCCGGCATTAGAGAATGTGAACCGGGATTAGAAACCGGGAGTGAAAATACCGGGAATTCCCGGTTCTTCGGGAAATACCGGGATCCCGGTTGCATCACTAGTTGGGACGTGTTGTGTTGATCATCAGAAAAGAGAGAAAAGGAAGTGGAGGATGAACGGGAACGAGTAACTTGAGTGGGCTTGAGCTTGGACTTGCAACCAGTAGAACGGCTAGAAGAAGGAGGAAGTTGAATAAGGTGCTACTTCAGCAACGCACACAAAATGGACGGGTTCTCAGTTTACTGGTTAGAAGAAGCAGACCAATGATCATACAGACAAGATGAGTGGGTTGGGTTATATACACATCTTTGATTCAATATGTACGTGTTTGCACAAACAACAGTAATATGGCAATGGTACTTTTTATGGAAGAGAAGAGATACTAGGTACAACTGGTGCCGGTATCGGGGTACCATTCCTTTCAAATATTTCATGCCTTATACGGATGGTAGGAGATGAGTAGCAAACTTTTATTGCTTAATTTCAGTGCACGCTTGGGACGACTTTCGCAGTATTGCAGTTCTTTAAGTATGTGGCCAATAAGTTGGATCCAGTTCAGATTTGCAACAATGTACGTCAGAAGTGTGGAGTCTAAAATAAAATAAACTCTAATTTTAGGAAATTGCGTGCAAGGACGTGTAAATATAGAAAAGTTTGCTTCACTTTTTGCTTGGATGATATACAAGCAGTTTGAAGAATTTGGAATAAAATCTAATGCAATTGTTGTATCAATGATATCGGGGTTGAATTGTCTGAAGATAGCATACAAATGAAACAGATTCAAGGAAGAAGAAAAAAACAGTTAAAAGACTGAACTGGATATTGAAAATAGTTCTTTCTTATTTGTTATTTTTAACCTTTTTCCACCACCAATAACGTTGCTGTATTATTCTGGTGCTTGCCTAAGCGACTTCCTGGCGCCTCTGAAATTGGACTATCTTTGCAGGGCCGATAATCTGAATATCCGAAAAGGAAGTATGCAAATGAGGGCACAAAATTATACGTGTTACTACAGTTTTAAACCAAAATACAGCTCACTACATTTTATAGTTCAGACACTTCAGTAGGCGAACGGTTGAGCTACACAACTAAACTACGTTGTACAACTGTTTGTTTCGTCCAAAACACAAAACAAAATCAAGCAAAAATGAAACATCTCTTGTTCCTCTCAGCTGTTGTATTTGTCGCGTGCGCAGGCCAACAGGTTAGATTATTATTTTTATAACTAATACTTTTTGGGACAGCAAAACTATACACATTTAGCTGGTCAAGGACAAGTGCGCAGGCTGCATTATGGCCGTGAAAGCTGTTGACTCGATTTTCGTAGAACCGCAAGTGGTTTCAGAGGTGAATGTAGTTTTGGAACATATTGTCTGCGGTACATTTCACTCGAGAGCTCGGACACAGGTATCGTATCGTACTAAAAAATGATTACATTTCTTCTTGCTGCCACTTCTGAAAAATTTTGGCCAGACTGGTGCATAGATATAGACAGGGATCCTACCAAATTCAAACTTTGAAGTTGATATGGTATGGTATAGTACAGGGTGCGTCAAAAAAAAACAACCCAGCAGATTTTTTGCTGTAGCAACTGCAAATCTCAACCGATTTGAATGAATCCTGCTTTAAATGAAAGATAAATAAATTCTTGATCGATTAGTGTAGCTTTTATTAAGATGCGTTGCTTAGTTCCTGATATAATTGCTTTAAAAATCAAAACAGAGATTTTGGCAGTGAACAACAGAGATTAACACAACCCAGCAGATTTTTTACTGTAGCAGCCGCAAATCTCAACCGATTTCAGTGAGTCCTATTTTATATGAAAGATAAATTAATTCTTGAAAGAGTGGTGAAGCTTTTATTAAGATACGATGCTTAGTTCCTGAGATATTTGCACTCAAATTCAAAACAGATTTTGGCAATGAACAAGAGCGATTTTTATTATTCTGTTACACTTCATAATAAAACCGATTCCTACTGCTCAGGGCTAACGTAACGAGGTTTTTCTGGTGCCACACATGCTTGGTTACTTCATTTGTAAAAGTCTTGTTGCCCCTCAGCAGTAGGAATCCGTTTTGTTGTGAAGTCCAACGGAATCGCTCTTGTTCACTGCCAAAATCTCTGTTTTGAGTTTGAAGGAAAATATCTCAGGAACTAAGCATCGTATCTTAATAGGGCCTTCACCAGTCTTTCGAGAATATATTTGTCTTTCATTTAAAGCAGGATTCATTCAAATCGGTTGAGATTTGCGGTTGCTACAGCAAAAACTCTGCTGGGTTGTTTTTTTTGACACACCCTGTATATACTTGGCTATTTGAATTTCATATGGTATGGTATAGTACTAGCTAATTCAGTTTGAATTTGGTTGGTATGATTTTGGTATGAATTTGGTACAGTAGTGGTAGTTTGCTGTGATAATGTCATAGAAGCCTTTGGAAATTATGCTCAATCCACCATTCTTGAGTTTTTCGAATCAAAACATGCAGAAAGGATTGGGAATATGGTAGGCATTCCTGGATATACGTAGATGCCGCACTAGAGGAGATTTTGTGTGTTAAAATTTGGTTGACCAGGCTTGTCCCAATTCTGAGAAATTCACGAATATGTCAAATTTGTGAATTTTAATTCATACATTGTATAGAAATAGAGTTTTCTTTTTTTGCTGTCATTTGTTCGAAAAATGAGCTGAAATTTTAAGAAACTCTTCAGAACTGTGGGATGTGTTAAAATTTTATGCATTTAGAATGACATTGTCTTGAGAAAATTAGAATTAAACCAAATTAACTGTTTTTCTCTTCTGCTCATCCAAAGAAACAGATGTTCGGTAATTCCGCATTTCCTCAAGACTGTGTCAATCTGACGCATCAAATCTTAGCACATAAAATACGCCACAGTTCTGAAGAGTTTCTGAAAATTTCAGTTTAATTGACGAACAACGTGACGGTGATTTTAGGAACTGACAAGTTTCCGTTTTAGCGCTATTTCTAAGGCCTTCAAAGTAGCAAATTACACATAATCGTGAATTACTCAACATTTCGTCAAGGCCGGTTCATCAAATTTTAACAGCCAAAGTCGCCTTTTATGTTTCAAATTACAGCCAATTTAGTCAAAATTTGCGGAAATGGCAACAAAAAGAAACGTTGTCATATTTTTGGGGAAACCCTGTAATGTTATCGTATTTTGGATATGTAAAGCATAGGCATCCATGGTCAGAAGATATGTAGAATGAATAGTAAACTCCGTACGTATGTATGGAGTTTACTGTATTGCATAAAAATATGAGAACTTTAGTGTCTGAAAATGATCAACATCTACGCTGCTAAATTGTTGGGACAGATGCGTGCCGAACTTCGTCCGGAAGCCATCTGTCTAGTAAGAAAAGTTTGAAGTTTTTATAGAAAATATACAAAACTTACCTAAACTCTCATTTCCAGCATACCGGTCTCTGCAGTCTGGAGACGTTTAAGCTTGCCGTGACTGGTGTTCCACCGCTGGCCTGTGAAGGCTGCAGACTGGGTATGTCGGCGATTGATTCCATCTTTATGAACAAGGAAGTTTCCAAAAGGTTGGCTATCTTAATCAAGGATCACGTGTGTGGCTATTTACCAAAGGAGTTTCAACTTTATGTACGTACATTATTTCTTTGATACAGTCAGGCATTTAAACCATATACAGTGTGACCAAGGGTTGATCATTGGCTGCGCGCGACTATGTGAACAGAATTCAACCAAATTTCAAACAAATATAGTGCCCGGAGCAACTTAGATGTCTTCCAAATTCTAGCTTCGTCCGTTGCTTAACAGATCAGCTTTCAAGCTGAATGGGTATGCCGGTTTGAAAATCACTGATTTCACGTTTTGTTGAATGTGCGCAATATCTTTCAATGGATATTGCTCAAAATCGGCAGGCATTTTAGGTTCCCCTTGGCAGTACATTTGAGTGAAATTTGGTCGAATTCCGTTCACACAGCCACGCCCGCTAACAATCAAACCTGGGAGACCTTGTATAACCCTTTGCAATATACCGACGCCATATGGCATAGTTGGCCACCTATCGGAAGCAAAAAATCAAGGTAAACGTATCGGGAAGCTGTTTCAGAACCCTCGGAAACCCGTTTTCAAATAGTCGCAAACCCAAAATTTGTTGTTCTAGATGTTCAGGGAACGATTGCACTTTAGATGCTTCAAAAGTAACTTTCAGTATGCCAGTTTACCGCACTAAACCAAGACAATCTGAAAACAACCTATCGGAAACCCAGACCAAACCTATCACAAACTGAGGCCGTCAACATATCGGAAAGCCAGCAAGTACCCGATACGTTAAAAACCGGTCATTTGCAAAGGGATAAATATGTTTACCGCAGTGGCCGAAGGTAAGCGTAGTGTGCCATATATGACGTTATGCTGTAAGTGTCTGACTGTAATAACTGACAACAGGCGTTTATTTATTTCAGTGCAAGCTGGGCGCGGGCATTGCAGTGCCGCAGTTGTTTAAGTATCTGGCGAGAATTCTGAGTCCAGAGCATATTTGCACTGTACGAACTGGAGAGACAAGTCGAAAAAAATCTATATTATGCTCTCATTTTAGGAAGTTCTCCATGTTTGCCCGAAGTAGGAGAAGAAAACGATGAGTTTTCTCGGTTGTGTTATGACTGCTGTTCTATAGATTAAGTAAAGTTTACTGCAAGTTTATTTGGTATTACAAATTTCAAGATACAATTATTCTCTGTAATAGTTTGATTTGGGCAAATACTCTCTGTATCACAAAGAAGAAGATAAGAAGAAGTCAGAAAAAAATAAGTTAAGCCCTCTTCTCTCTAATAAACTTTCAATAAAAGCTACAACAAAACCGATTTCGTAAAATAGACTTGAGCAGCAACAACAATAAATTAACATCAACGATATTGAATTTAAGAAATGATGATCAATATATATAAACAAAAACACAATAAGTTGGAATGAAAAAAGATTCAGAGCTGGTGGAGCTAGCAGAAAAACAAAAAACAAGCTGTCAAATGTAGAAAAAATTGAAATGGTTTTCAGATGTTGTTCCAGAGACTAGGTATTACTTGGAATGGTTAAAACCATTTCAAACAACACTTTCCATTTAACTTGCATCACACTGAGCAACTGAGCGAGCAGACAGAAAAACAACAATATAAATCTTCTCTCAGCAGAAAGAATCAAAGAAGTTGTGACTGTTGCATTGCTGGGTTGACATCACTGGTCGGCGATGTCAGAAAAACATCATCATCAGTGTCAGTGACCATAGTTGAAGAGGTCAAAGGTCTCGTGGTCGTTGATGATGTCGAAGGATGCAGAACCGGTCTCGTCGAACCCCGACCTGCCGAAACAACTGTGCTTGTGGGACTGAGTAACGAATCAGTTGGGGAACATTCAGAAACAGATGAACTGCCCGAAGGTCTTGGACTGGACAGAGGCAGAAATGGTTCTGAATTCTGCGGCTGGTATGGGGGACACACCGAAACAGTAACTCCTGTACCTGAAAAAACACAAATCTTGTACTTGTGCTTGAATGGATGGATTGTCCCTGCGTTAGGCCACACTGCGGGCCCATCACGCACACCCACATCCTACCCTTCCTTTGCAGCCTTCACTACTAACTGGCACACATGTTCAATGTCATCCTGGGCGGGTCTCAGTGTTAGCTGTCCCCATTCCGCATGTCTCAACACGTGTGGTTGCCATTGTAGTTTTAGGTGCTTAGACAGCTCCAGTCTGTTCTCATTTACCTACTCGCTGTCACCAGCTTTTGGTAGCCTGAGCTGGGCTTTGTGCTGATGACCAACTCTTTGAGGCACGAAACTTGCCCCACCGAGTGGATGAACGCACGACTACAGGCACAGTGGCTTTGCGGCTTAAACCACTACACCAACTGTGCTGGCTCCAGCAGTGCTTACCTTTGGTAGGCATGGGTTCCCCAAGTCCAGCATTTCTGCACGTCGAATCGTTGGAAATTGAGCTTATCAGAGGGTTATCACAGTTTGTCGATGTTAGACTGGTGTTCATTGCAGGAGTAGGGGCAATTGTGGCTGGCGGGTGCGAGACTTCGGCACTGACTGATGACGAGTTCATTCTGTGCACCAGAGGGGGCAGCGGGGAATCGGCCATCTCCGGGTCCTGAATACAGTAACCGAGTCGTTCTACAATGGTGGAGAATCTCGGACGTTCCTCGGCCACGGTGTTCCAACACTGAGTCATTAGTTGATACCTGTAAATAAAAAGATGTAAAGTTTGTAAATTATGCAAAATGTGCAAAACTACTGACACTTGAGCAGGACAACCATTGGGAGCTTCCAGTCTACCGCCCGCGGTGACCAATTGCATAACTTCTTGATTGCCACGACCAGGATAAGGCATATAACCCATGGAGAATATCTCCCATAACAACACACCGAATGACCTAGAACACAAATATCTAACATATCTCGACCATACATGTAACAGGGGGTCTGGTGGGTCTGCCCCCCACCCAACTTAGGCCAGACCCCCCGGATGGAACCCCCAAGACGATTTTTCCGACCCCCCCTCCGATTTTTCCGGCAAGTAATTTTATGAGCAAATTTTTACGATTTGTTACAATTTCAGACAGAAAAATTGCAAAAATCGCCTGTAAATCAGCACTTTTTAGCTGTATTTCAGATCAAATTAGCGATTTTTGACGATTTTAACCGAAATATTGCGATTTTTGAGCGTTTTTTTAGTGCCCAACCCCCTCTCAAAATTTGTGCTCAGACCACCCGGCCGGCGCCAGACTCCCCAACCCCTTTTCCTTAGGCGGATTACCTGTTAAGATATTCGAAAAAGCATATGAACAGAAGCTAGGCATGTTAAATTTGAAAGAAAATATTGATGCATAGTTAAAGAGACATTTTTGAATGGAAAGACTGTTACATTGGTTTATTGGGTAGATTCAGGTCCTTTTGTCATTCATGCCTATTAGTGAGAAAAGTTCCACTGTTTCCAAGATTCGAGATTCAGAGGGCTGTCAGACACCTTCAATTTTTATCATTTTCTAAGGTAAAATTCTGATTTAAATTCTAGTATTGTAGGTAACTGCTCCATTGTCAAACAAGGTCAAACTATTAAAATGCTATTAAAATACTATTAAAAATAAATTTTAATATTCAGCCCCTGTTTGTATTTTTAATTTAATTTAGTATAATAGTGGGCCCTCTATTTTAATATAAATATAAATTTAATACTATGGCACTAATAATAATAGTTTTATTTTAATATTAATATATTAAAATTACAGTACTAGGAACCCTATTTAGAGCTTCAGAAGCTTTAGAGCTATATATACACATGGCACCCCTACGTATTTATAGGTACTGGTGTAGTGGTGGTCAACAGAAAAACCTTGATAATACAGGGTATCGTCAAACCCGTTTTATCTATGTTTCAAATAATCTATTTCTGGCTGCTCGCATGACATTTTGTACTTTACTCGCATTGTTGTACCTCTTTCCAACAAACCGCAAAATTCATCAATGGTTCGTTTCAGGCTGATGAATTGTTTTTGATGAATAGTTCTTCACGTTTTACGATTACTATTCTTCAAAAGATGATGAACTGAAGAAACTATTCATCACAGAAATTGAGGAACAATTAAATAATGATTCTTCAACAAACTTTTATGCCAATTTTCCTTAGTTCAACCAAAAATGAAACGTGCCACAGACACATAAACTGACTGGGCTCGCCATGACAGTTAATCAGAAACTGTTCAGCATTGTCGTATAGTAAAAAGACCTATTTGTCAAGTTGAAGTGCTGGACCATTCCAATGCATTTGATGAACAATAAAATAATTGATTCATCAGAAAATCTTGCAAAAGTCTTCAAAATGATGAATAGTAGTGGACCATTTCATGATGAATAGTATGATGACATGATGGCATACTGATATATCAGTATGGTTTGTTGGTAGGAGATATGTCTTACGCAAAGAACAATCTGGGAAACTAGAAAACATTTTGAACAGAAACAAATTGAATTACCCACCCTACCCTACTTCAAGCGAAAGCTAAAAATAATACTTAACAGGATACTTACTTGCAAAGGTAAAAGCTTCTTCAGAGCATTCTATTATATACCTGATATAATAGGTTTAACGAATGCTGAAAGGAATGTTGCCATTTGGATGTGAAACTTTGTTGATTAATTAAAAAAAAAATTACACCAAAAAAAATACTCGCATGTTTCTACCTCGATTTAGTTCAAATTTTCAGGTTTAATTAACAATATAAATAGGTAGACACGTTACAAGTTTGGTGCCAAAATTCTGACTAGCTCAGGTTTTATGTGCCGAAAACTAAGAATCAGAGTGGTCCACGAAAAACTAAATTTTTTCGTTAATTCAAAGAGTATGGGTACTGAAAGTTGCAGGAATGCTTGGTATTGCCATTGGGCATTACATTCTTACTGGTGACCTCTATAGAGCTCAAAGGGCGCTAAAATTGTAGAATTTCCAAAACATGACAAAATGCTACTTCCCTGTAGAACCGCTTAGGGGCCGTGCAAAAATGACGTCATCGATTTTTGGCCATTTTTTACCCCCCTCCGTTCTTGTCATCATCGGTTGTCATCATTTTCCACCCCCCCCCCTTCTAAAAGCGAAAAAATGACGTCACTTTTTTCCAACCCCTTCCACCGGATTTGCAAAAATTCCTGCATCAAAATGAGCAAATTTTTTGATAATAGTTATTAGATTCTTTTAGTTACTCTTCTAAATTGTTCTAGATTTTCCCGTATTTAGAAACACTTTGTTTTTAGAAGATTTTTCGTCATTTTTGAAAACCAAAGAAAAAAATTCGAAAATCTACTAATTTATGAGAATTCAGTGAAAAAGCCATCGACACAGTTATTATGAAATACATGTAATAAAATGAAATAAATAAAGAATGTAATAAATAACGAATGTAATGTAATGTAATAAATAAAGAGTATAAAAAAATCGCCTGCAGCACTTTTAGCTGTATTTCAGCCCAAATTAGCGATTTTTAGCCAAAAAATTGCGATTTTTTAGATTTTTCAGCGTTTTTTAGTGCCCAACCCCCCTCCCAAAAATTTGGCTCAGACACCCCTCCGGCCGGCGCCAGACCTCCCCCCAACCCCCCTCCCCCTTAGGCGGATGACCTGTTACATGTATGAACTCCACCATAGGTGAAGCCTACTCACCAAACATCAGTTTTCGATGTAAAAATGCCATCGAGGAAAGCTTCAGGAGGCATCCACTTGACAGGAAGCATCGCTTTCCCTCCTTTCCGGTAATAATCGGCTCTGAATATATTGTAAAAATATGCAAAAATGAAAAACAAGCAGTAGCAAACCGATAAATATCTCGAGCCATTCCAAAGTCAGCGATCTTCACCACTCTACCCGGTTGTTTCGTTGTGAGAAGACAGTTGCGAGCCGCGATATCTCGGTGAATGAAATGGTTCTCCTCCAAGTATTGACAACCTCGCGATACATCCAAAGCCATTCTTAGTAAATCAAGCATGGCCAATTTTGGAGGTGATGTCTAAAACTCAACTATAGTTAGGATCCATACATGTAACCATGCACCACAGGTTATCCCTCAAAGGTGGGGTGGTGGAGATTGGAGGAGTAGGGCCATGGGATTAATCACATACAGTACACAAACAGAAAAATTCAGTAAATCTGACTTTGTTTTTAATTACCCATCGTGGTCTGTTTTCCCTCAGAAATGACTTCAGATCTCCTCCGCTCAGTAACTCGAGCACAATGAACCTGGGCATCTTTTCAAAGCAGACGCCAATAAATCTGACGATGTTTTGGTGATGGAACTTGCTAAAAGTTCTCTTTTGATTATTTGAGCATTGTCAATTATACTGACCTCATGATCAGCGCTTCCATGTGAAAGTCCAGCTGAGCCTGTTCAGTTGCAAATTCAGGCAGGGTTTTGACCGCGATCGACAAACTCATCGGCTCATCAGGAACATTGGAGAGCACTCCTTCATACACTTCACCGAATGCGCCTTGGCCCAGTGCCCTAGATTAATAAAAATGGGCAAAAGTTCAGAGAAAATATGTAAAAGCAAGGTACTTGATGAGGACAACGCTGTTTCTAGGGATTTCTCTGAGGTCAGCGAAGGAGCAGGCAAACTCATAGTTGGGGTTGAACTCAATTTGAGAGTTTCCACTGGCCACTTGGGGCAATTGACGCAGCACAATTCCATCTTGACCATACTTGAACTTGGTTGGATGAGCACAACCGTACTGGTAGACTGAAATACAGTGGTGACATGCCTCACACTCATGTACTAAGGTGGTTCCCCCTGCTGGATAGGCCAAACCCCCACCCTCACCGGGGTGGTCACCAAGACAGGTTAAGGGACCCCCGACCCAAAAATACAAGTGCTAGTAGTGGCTCCAGTACCAACAAACTGGCTCAGAAATCACGAATTTTTGCCTAAAGTTCGCTTGAAAAGCCTTTGGAGACCGAACTTGGCGTTTCCACTGCTGATATTTAAGAGAAATCGGGGTTTTTGGAAGTCCTTTTTGATATTTTTTGCTTGTTTTTAGCTCTAAAACGCTATTTGGCAGCTTAAAATAGCGATTTTAAGCGTTCTTACTAAAAACGTTCTAAAAACGCATTTCCAGGCGTTTTGGAGCCTGTTGAAATTTTGGACCCCCCTCTGGACGAAACACCCCTCAACCCCCACCTGAGGAAACCCCCCTCCCCCTCCCCCAGGTCGGTCCGGAGCTGTTACACGTATGATGCCGCATCAGGAACATGTCACACACGGACCGGAAAGGGGAGGGTTGTTGTTAAGGAGGATGCCGGACCTCTTGTCTGTTCCTCCTGCTCTATAGCAGTTGGCTACTCTATAGTTCGAAAGGACAAAAAAGATACAAATGGGACTTAAGAGACAACTAAAACAAGTTTTCAATAGCTAAGTTATACAAAAACGATGAAACACTACTTTTACCGATGTAAACGATGACAAAGATGATGGCTGCAAACAGAATAACCACAGCCACAATGATGGCGAAGAAGAAGTCCCTGTCTGGAGGAGTCTGATCCGGCAAAATCGACGGACCCATTGTCGTCTCTGCAACCAAAGCTTCTTGTCTATTTCAAAAGAGAAAAGCTCAAATTGACTGACCAGTCTTGATGCAAGAGTTGGCATCAGGAGCTGCCACGATTTTGCCACTGGTGATGCAGAGACAAACTTGCTTGGCACGCTTGAACCTGCAAACTCCACCCTCCGGACACCGCAGTCGACACGGAAAGATCATCACAACTCCGTCCCCTGACTGGACGCCGGTGCGAAAGATCGCACCGGCACTTGAACTGTATGACACTCCTCCCTCTCCGCTTGTGCCATTGCCTGCGTCACCGCCTGAATACGGAATCGATTGGGAAGAGAACTGTTCTTTTGGTTATAGATACGATTTGAGGGGGAACGAAGTCCTATGACAAGGCCAATTTGGGAAACCGGTATTTTTGCACACTAAGCATATGCATCGCCCTTCTTTAACTGTACTGCATGCTTGGATTGGCAGAGAGCTCCTGGCGTTAATGTCATGGTGCTGTGCTCTTAGTTCCCTTAGGGCGCCCAGTTGACAATTTTTTTTAAAACATGCAAAAAGCCTCTATTTCGCTTAAAAACGAATTTTTACTGTAAAATGTTAAAAAAAACTTATTTTAGTCCGTATAATGGAGCTAAAATGGATTTCTGGGACCACATGTAGAAATTTTTAAACCCAAAATTTCCGCAACCCTATTTAGGGCCTCAAATTAGGGTTCTGTAACCCGTTTCAGTTTTTCAGAAACCCAAATTACAGCTTTGGAACTCTATTTAGCGCCTCAGAAACCCAACTTAGGGTACCGGAACCCCACTTGAGGCCTATTTTGAAACCATGAATATGGTTTATAAAGTCTTGAAACCCTGTTTGCCTTCTGTACCGGTAGAAACAAACAATTTCTCCGTTCAGCTCACCTGAATGGAAAAATTTGAAATGCTTCTGTGAGCTCAATTCGTGGCCGTTTGTTCTGTAAATTGGACTAGAGCTGCTTTTGTAGAAACTGTAGTGGCTGACAAATTCGCAGGAAAAAATGTCAGCTTGTTGGCTAGCAATGGTTGCTCAAAATTTTCCGTTCAGGTGAGCTGAACGGAAAAATCGTTTGTTTCTACCGGTGCTGAAACCGAATCTACCGGTCTGGAAGTTGAAACCCTATCTTGGTGGCCAGTTATTCTGAATTTTTGTACGTTTTAACCTAAAATAGGGTTTCAGGTACCGGTTTTCAACAAAGGTTTTGCATTGTCTAGTCAAGCTCCAGTCAGACTGATTTCGAACACACAAACAACCGCTCTCACGTATGCCCAACCCGCCCTGGCGCACGAGTTAACCGAAGGCCAAGGCTGCAAATTTATTTAACATAAGAAAGACAGGTAGAGGTAAGACAATTGCGAAGCAAATTAACCAAGACAATAAGTAAACACAGTGAAACATTACTCACCCTGGTACCCAGCTCCACCCCCACCACCAGTTCCACAGGCAGCTCCCCCACCTCCGAATCCCCCATGAAGAGGCCAGAAGAAGTCCTGCGAGGTGGATGAAGGACAACGACCACCATGAAGTCTACGTTGACTGGTCAATGACTTGCCTTCGATTGGGTGTTTACACGTCTTCGACACACAATGGAGTCCTGCTCCTGCCCCTGAACATCAAGATCTGACCAATGATCAGCAACCGCCGAAACCTACCAGCAATCAGCTTCTGCTTCGCCTTTGTATAGCCAATCACTGACTGACCCGAGAGTTGCGTGACTTTCTTTGAATCGGTCCAGCCCACAGCAGCAGCGGTGGGCTTGTTTTTGACCCTGATCGAAAACAGCCCGCCACCCCCAGCAGCCACCAGCTGGACACGCTGAGTTTGTGTGTCGATCAACCAGGTGGCGCCGCCTCCGCCCGTACCCAACAACAGTTCTGGATTGTCGTAAGCTGCCTTTGGTTGCTTCTCCTCGCACGCCTGACTGATGGCTCGGTAGAACTCCAATGGCTTCTGGAAAACAGGTTTAGTGTAAACAGGCGTGTAGCTTAGTGGTTAGAGCACTGCACCGGCAATCCAAAGGTGCTGGGTTCGATTCCCAACTACGCGATTGCACATGCCTTACTTTTTCACCTTTCATTCAATTTGCTATTCTAGTTCAGCTTGAATTTGACGCTGAGGCTTGAAAGCCCACTCCTCATGACTGGCTAGCTTTCTCAAATACTGAGTTTAAAGTGTTGGTCTGGCATCGGCGTGTAGCTTAGTGGTTAGAGCACTGGACCTGCAATCCAAAGGTGCTGAGTTCGATTCCCAGCTACGCCATTGCACATGACTTACTTTTTCACCTTTCATTCAATTTGCTATTCTAGTTCAGCTTGAATTTGACGCTGAGGCTTGAAAGCCCACTCCTCATGACTGGCTAGCTTTCTCAAATACTGAGTTTAAAGTGTTGGTCTGGCATTGGCGTGTAGCTTAGTGGTTAGAGCACTGGACCTGCAATCCAAAGGTGCTGAGTTCGATTCCCAGCTACGCCATTGCACATGCCTTACTTTTTCACCTTTCATTCAATTTGCTATTCTAGTTCAGCTTGAATTTGACGCTGAGGCTTGAAAGCCCACTCCTCATGACTGGCTAGCTTTCTCAAATACTGAGTTTAAAGTGTTGGTCTGGCATCGGCGTGTAGCTTAGAGGTTAGAGCACTGGACCTGCAATCCAAAGGTGCTGAGTTCGATTCCCAGCTACGCCATTGCACATGCCTTACTTTTTCACCTTTCATTCAATTTGCTATACTAGTTCAGCTTGAATTTGATGCTGAGGCTTGAAAGCCCACTCCTCATGACTGGCTAGCTTTCTCAAATACTGAGTTTAAAGTGTTGGTCTGGCATTGGCGTGTAGCTTAGAGGTTAGAGCACTGGACCTGCAATCCAAAGGTGCTGAGTTCGATTCCCAGCTACGCCATTGCACATGCCTTACTTTTTCACCTTTCATTCAATTTGCTATTCTAGTTCAGCTTGAATTTGACGCTGAGGCTTGAAAGCCCACTCCTCATGACTGGCTAGCTTTCTCAAATACTGAGTTTAAAGTGTTGGTCTGGCATCGGCGTGTAGCTTAGTGGTTAGAGCACTGGACCTGCAATCCAAAGGTGCTGAGTTCGATTCCCAGCTACGCCATTGCACATGCCTTACTTTTTCACCTTTCATTCAATTTGCTATTCTAGTTCAGCTTGAATTTGACGCTGAGGCTTGAAAGCCCACTCCTCATGACTGGCTAGCTTTCTCAAAGACTGAGTTTAAAGTGTTGGTCTGGCATCGGCGTGTAGCTTAGTGGTTAGAGCACTGGACCTGCAATCCAAAGGTGCTGAGTTCGATTCCCAGCTACGCCATTGCACATGCCTTACTTTTTCACCTTTCATTCAATTTGCTATTCTAGTTCAGCTTGAATTTGACGCTGAGGCTTGAAAGCCCACTCCTCATGACTGGCTAGCTTTCTCAAATACTGAGTTTAAAGTGTTGGTCTGGCATCGGCGTGTAGCTTAGTGGTTAGAGCACTGGACCTGCAATCCAAAGGTGCTGAGTTCGATTCCCAGCTACGCCATTGCACATGCCTTACTTTTTCACCTTTCATTCAATTTGCTATTCTAGTTCAGCTTGAATTTGACGCTGAGGCTTGAAAGCCCACTCCTCATGACTGGCTAGCTTTCTCAAATACTGAGTTTAAAGTGTTGGTCTGGCATCGGCGTGTAGCTTAGTGGTTAGAGCACTGGACCTGCAATCCAAAGGTGCTGAGTTCGATTCCCAGCTACGCCATTGCACATGCCTTACTTTTTCACCTTTCATTCAATTTGCTATTCTAGTTCAGCTTGAATTTGACGCTGAGGCTTGAAAGCCCACTCCTCATGACTGGCTAGCTTTCTCAAATACTGAGTTTAAAGTGTTGGTCTGGCATCGGCGTGTAGCTTAGTGGTTAGAGCACTGGACCGGCAATCCAAAGGTGTTGAGTTCGATTCCCAGCTACGCCATTGCACATGCCTTACTTTTTCACCTTTCATTCAATTTGCTATTCTAGTTCAGCTTGAATTTTACGCTGAGGCTTGAAAGCCCACTCCTCATGACTGGCTAGCTTTCTCAAATACTGAGTTTAAAGTGTTGGTCTGGCATCGGCGTGTAGCTTAGTGGTTAGAGCACTGGACCGGCAATCCAAAGGTGCTGGGTTCGATTCCCAGCTACGCTATTGCACATGCCTTACTTTTTCACCTTTCATTCAATTAAACTGCCTTTGGAATGGAATCTTGCGTTTCCCCTGTGATGTTATGTTCAAGACATCTAGGTGTTTATGCGTTTGTGTTGTTGTTCAAATTCTACTGCCCATTCAGATATGTAGCTCAGGACACCCCATATCCTTCAACAGGGTAACCCTGCACAACAACCCTCCCCAGTGCTATCATAAGGTGCAATGGCAGCTCCAGTTCGGTTCCCATTTACCGACTTGTCATCACTGGCTTTCGGTTGAATGGGTTGGGTGTTAAGTCAACTAGTTAAAGTCACTTCGATTGGTTTCAACCCCACAAACAACCACTCTCACAGATGTCGGGGGTGCCATAACTCACAGGATAGTCTAAACTACCTGTGGCCAAGATCTGTCTTTTAACTTGTTATACATATATTGTCGTCAATAGCTAAAGAAATGGTTGACAAACTTGATAAGATCTTGAAACAATAAAGCGACGAGTTCACTTCGAGGCTCAGCCTACATGCTGAGTGCCTCTTGGCAAAGATTCTGGGCTTACAGGCCATTGTGACATACAGTATAGTAAAAAAGTCCGACTGACCACTTTGGTCCATCTGGGGTTCCATGTAGGGGTGAGCTTGGTGTCATTGTGACAGGGAGTGGAGCCCTGCTGACCAATGACGATGTCCAGCACCTTGCCTTCCTCCCATTCAAAGACAGACTCCACCGCTGCCCCATAGTTTTTCACTGTTTTGCCATTCCGCTCGGCAAGCGCTCCTCCTGAAGCTCCATATGCCAGCACCCTGCAATTACTGTGATTTACATAAACATATAGTCTGTTCAAAAAATATGCGACCTGGCGGTCTTTTGCGAATAACGTTTTGGGAAGCCTCGGAGCGACTTGAGCCTCATAACCAAAGTTGCAGACAAGGTAGCGCTCATATAAGCAGTGGTACAGCGTCAATAAAAACGGATTTGTACTGTAACACAATTTTTCCAAATATGCAAGTCAGAAGTAGCAGTGTTGTAATGGTAGACGTTCGCAAACGCCTAAAAAGTGATTGCGTTTGCGGATGCTTTAATAATGGTATTAGACTGCTCAATCTCCTCATATAGCCACCTCACTTTGGGAGCCGAATTACGGTATCAGGATGAAGTTTTAAGGGTCGGTAAGTGCCAGGATCGATTCCGGCGGTCAACAATACCCCATTCAGGAAGTTTCAGCCAAATCGGTCGGTCTGCCTATGTTTCCGCCCCTATTTTGTGAAATTTTCAAAAAACGCCATTTTTCGCTATTTTTGCAAACTTTGACCGGACATATCTCCGGATTGGTTTGGCCTAGACATGTCATGAAAGCATCATTGAAGTCGCCAAGGACTCTAGAATCGAATTCTGCAGTCATCTGATTTTCATCGCAATTAGGAAACAAAGCTCATTTCTTGACGTTGCGCAAATTAGTGTTCTGAGTAAACGTAGCGCATATTAGCATTAATCACAGACCGAAGCGCGACCTTGTCTAGAACTTTGGTTATGAGGCTCAAGTCGCTCTGAGGCTTCCGAAAAAAGTTATCCGCAAAAAACCGCCAGGTCGCTTATTTTTTGAACAGACTATATGTAGTTTGCTGGCATCTAACTGTAAGAGTGTGAACATATATTAGAGTTGTGCCGTGCAGTGACTGACCTGTACTGTCCCGAGAAAGGCACGGTCCACCTCTGGAAACCCTGTGGATGTTTCTCAGGACTGTTGGCAGCTTCAGTACTAGTGGGCAGAACCACCTGTACAGCAGTGTTGTTGTAGGTGCGCTCACACTGACCTATAGTGGGTCCGCGCCACCCTCTGGCACCACAGCTGCTGAAGTTGTACTCGTTTGGAATGTAGCTCGCCCGCCAACTGTCTGCTGAAACTTGTGGCTATTGTATCGCTGCATGATGTGTACGAGCTGTGCAGAATTTTGAAAAAAAACGAAACTCTCAGTGTGAAATTTGCAGCCAAAACAAACAAGCCAGTAGTTCTCTACTGTTGCAACCGCAAATCTCAACCGATTTCAATGAATCCTTTTTGAATTAAGGACAAACAAATTATTAATAGATTGGTTCAATTTTCATTAGGATAGTCTGTTTGGTTCCCGAGATATTTGCCATCAAATTTGAAACGCTGATTTGGTAATGAACAAACACTGATTAAAACAACCCAGCAGGCAGTGTACTGTACCTCCAATGAAGCACTCCGGTGACATGGAAAAATCGTCGATGGCCAGTTCTTCATTGGGAAATAGATGACTCACACGAAATAGAAGGTGATACCTGAAGATCAACAAGCTATTTGTTACGGTCTCTTCCTCCTCCAGATCAATTAAGTTGATTTACATACATATGCACATGTATCTAACAGCAGGGCTGTCCCCTGTCCCGCTCGCCATGAAACGACCCACGTAAATAATATTTCGATTTGCACCCTCCGATTTCTCTGAATCCCAATCTTTTTACAATTGCGGAAGCGAAATTTGCTAAACTTTCCCGTAAAACAAGCGATTTCAACTGCATATTTTAGCCCAGCTTACAGTTGAACGCGATTTTCAGCAAGCAACTAGAATTTTAAGTGAGTTTTGCACTCTACGCCGTGGAAATTGGGCTTAGAGATACTAGCCACTGAAACATTACAAGCAGGCAGCCTTAAAAATGCATTGAAAGTACATAACTAAACAGTCTCTAGTTTCCGTCAAAATGTCCAAACTTGGACATTGCTTATCTCATGGACAGGGCTTCGTAGCCGGCTAACGGCCCAGCCCTCCCTCTGGTCTGTTGGTTCAGTATTGCATAATCGTGTCCGATAAACTTTCCTAACTATGTATATAAGAATCTAAGTAACGAAGTAATTTAGAACCCATTTTAGCGTAGAGATGAAACCTTCCTATTCAAAAAGGCAAAGACACAATTCGTCTACATGTGATAGGAAGATAGAACATCATAAGTTACTCTTGACACTACAATTATGTCAAACTTGGTTGTATTCCGTTCACACAGTAGCGCACTCCTGACAATCAAATGTGGAAGGAAGGAACACTTAGCACGGGTCACCCTACATATACATATATACAGGGTGCGTAAAAAAAACAACCCAGCAGATGTTTTGCTGTAGCAACCGCAAATCTCAACCGATTTGAATGAGTCCTGCTTTAAATGAAAGATAAATAAATTCCTGAACGACTGGTGTAGCTTTTATTAAGATGCGTTGCTCAGTTCCTGAGATAATTGGTTTCAAAATCAAAACAGAGATTTTGGCAGTGCACAACAGAGATTAAAACAACCCAGCAGATTTCTTACGTAGCAGCCGCAAATCTCAACCGATTTCAGTGAGTCCTATTTTATATGAAAGATAAATTAATTGTTGAAAGTTTGGTGAAGCTTTTATTAAGATATGATGCTTGGTTCCTAAGATATTTGCACTCAAAATCAAAACAGATTTTGGCAATGAACAAGAGCGATTTTTATTATTCTGTTGCACTTCATAATAAAACCGATTCCTACTGCTCAGGGCTAACGTAACGAGGTTTTTCTGGTGCCACACTTGCTTGGTTACTTCATTTGTAAAAGTCTTGTTGCCCCTCAGCAGTAGGAATCTGTTTTGTTGTGAAGTGCAACGGAATCGCTCTTGTTCACTGCCAAAATCTCTGTTTTGAGTTTGAAGGAAAATATCTCAGGAACTAAACATCGTATCTTAATAGGGCCTTCACCAGTCTTTCAAGAGTTTATTCGTCTTTCATTTAAAGCAGGATTCATTCAAATCGGTTGAGATTTGCGGTTGCTACAGCAAAAACTCTGCTGGGTTGTTTTTTTTACACACCCTGTATATGTACTGTAAGTAGTAGACTACATACAGTACGTAGGAAGCAAGACTCACTCTCCAAACTGTTTGGGCAGAGTCACGGCCACTCTGTCCCAGTCGCAGTACTGTAGCTGACTGGTGGTCCGGTGTTGAGCTTCCGGCGACCAAATGTCCTTAGAATGACCGGTTGCCGTGACCGCCTTCAGAACTACTGTTGGGTAACTGCCGCGGTAACAGAAGTAGAACCGCACCTGAAACAGTCGACAGCACTCACTTTAGTCTACAGCTTGAACCTCTACCAATCCAAAAACACCAAGCTAACCTTGCATGAATTGTAGAAGCCGGATGACTTGTTGTATAGCCCTGGCCAAGTGGGCGGGTACCTAGGGCTGATCAAGTCTGACCTAAAGTAGAAAAAGTTTACTCTTGAAAGCTGGCTAATTGCAATGTTGACCTCAGAAGACCCGTTCGCCGGTGGGGAGTGGTGCGAAGATACATAAAGTGTCCTAAAATAGTGCATATGTAGTTCATAGCATATCGCATGGTACATACATACAGTGTAGGTATAGAATAGGTGCATAACTACACATACACTCTAATGCGAAAACCACCTTCAAATAAGCAAAATGTTTCTCCAAGTATGTACCGTTCGGCGCCTATTCTACTCACCGGGGCTGCCCCATCAACTATGGCCAGATAGTCCCGTTCCCGGAACCCAGTCCGATTTTTCTGGGAAGCAGTTTGTCTTACTTTTTTTACGCCGCCAATCTTACGCAGCGCTAAACGCTGGGGAGAAAATAAAGACAAATTGTCGGATTCAATCAGAGCAATTGAGCTGGTTAAGGAACGAATTATGCATTCGTTGTTGTTGTTGTTGTTCAACTTTATTCTGTACCAGCAGAAGAGGACACGCATACTCATAAGAGCCCTTCAACGCGCTGCCCTTGATTCGCATTAATACGCAGTCAAAAAAAAGTCATTTTGTACTTGGAAGATCTAAGCTGGCTAACAACTCTTCTTTTTATTATTTTTATTCGTTTCCTCACTTCGGTCGGCAGCAGTGCAAGTAGGGGAGAGAAAGGAGTGGTTAGGCAATAGGAGCAGCTAAGCTTCATTCGATTCCTAAGGTAATACGTCGCTTTCCTAAAATTCGTATTCTGCTTGTTCTTTTGCATTCTTTATGTTCGCTATCTTCGCTGTTTAACTTTTTCTTCCAAAAAACAATGGCGAAAATAGCGCGGCTATTCTTAATTTCACAAAGACCGGTCCCAAGGGTGTTTTATACGGTAGCTCATGTTCTGTTAATCTGAAATAGATTTGGATTCAAACGACGATCTTTCAAGAGATTACAAGCGTAAGTAGAATACGCTTTAGACACCAAAAATGCTAAAATTGCTTGTAAACAGCTCTACTTTAAACGCAAAATTTAACTTTTTTCAATGATCATCAGCGGTAAATTGCGATTTTTACCGATTTCTATTTCGTCTATCCCAAAATTAGAGCTTCAGAGACTCTAAGCTAGGTAAGCTCAGACATGGGCAAAGGGGGGGGGCTGAGGGGGGGTTGGCCCCCCATCAGGCTCTGATCTACCCCCATCAGCCGGCCGCTACCCCCAATTTTGTTTTGGAAGAATTTTGTATAGAAAATTATGATAAAAATATGCCTGGAATAGGCGTAAATGAGCTCAGAATAGCTAATTTTAACTTATTTTAATGAAAAATAAGCAAGAAAACCCTGATTTTCGCCAAAAATCGGACTTTTTGGCTTACCACCCCCTCAGCCCCCCATCAGGCGCTCCTACCCCCCATCAGCCCCCCCCTCAGGAATTGAAAATTCTACCCCCATCAGCCGAAATGCTAGCCCATGTCTGGGTAAGCTACGTAGGTTTCGCTGCCAAATTGCGAAGAAAGCGCCGTGCATTTTACTTAGGCATGACGCGCTGATTATCCGATTTAAATTTAGTGATACAGTAAGTTAATATGGTAGGTTTCCGCTAATGGGGGTAGTGTCCCACAATTGCCGAATGTTTAGTCAGAAAATCTGCAAATTGCTACCGTAGTATCTCACGTTTTCATGTTGAAAACCCCAAGACTATGTCAAGTACGGTAGCTACAAAAACGGATCTAAGAAAATCGAAAAATGTTGCACAAAACAGAAACCGAATGGATTCTGAACGGCCTTTACATGCCTGTATACCACTGCCATATACAGTACGTACTTTATGGTTAGGGTTGCTCACACAATTGCTAAACAGACTCAAACCGTAATAGAAGCACTAACTCATCTCTTAAAGCAGTAAATGTACGGTTTCTCATGCGCACGTATACCGGTACCATATATGGTACTGGCAGAATATATGGTGTCGGTACCATAAACGGCGTTAAGTGCCTGACTGTACTACATACGTACGATAGCCGAAATGTCGATACTTTTCGAAGATCAATTATACTATAACCCAAAAGTGAACGTGAAAAACTACAAGCAAATATACCAGCCAGCTTTACATTGATTGTGAAACAGACTTCTGCGTTTAAAGAAAATAAATTGAAGAATAGCAACGAAAACTGACCAGACTCATTTGCAAAGGTATGGTCCTTGATGAAAAAGTCCGGCTTGTGGCCCAACTTAGCTAGAGTGGAGTTAGCCCACACCCACGACACATTGCTGTTAGTGGGAGTGGTCATAACTGTCCAACCAGGACAGATGCCTGCAGTTTCGAATGTGCATCGCGCTCCCATCGGCACAGACGCTGCAAACATCCAACGCTACTTTACTGCACACTGTAACTATGTAATTGAGCAATAGAACACAGAGAGCAAGTCGAGAATTGAATCACAGTTAGATGGCAAGCTCTATCAGAATCTTGAGGCAAAGCAGCAGCACTGAATCGGTTAGCGAGATACGGTAGTGCCGACGAGCTTCGTTGTTGCCTGAAAATCAAGGCAACAATGAGGCTCGTCGGGGTAAATCTAACAATTTTCTAGTTACAAACTGCTTCTGTTTGTCAACAGATTCAATACGTGAGCCTGCCTTTGGTTCAGAAAGTGAAAGCATAAAAAAAGAAACTCACTGCAGTTGTGCAGTCTGGGGTCTTCATCTTCACCTCCCGGGCAGTCAACGTGCAGATCGCACAACTGATCGTAGTCAATGCACTTGCGTAGACCTACTTTGTGACACATGTACTTGCGAGTCTTGTTGCTCTGACACACTCCAGCTACCCATACCTCCTCTGAAACAGACAAATTTTGGCGCTAAAACAACTATTTACCGAAATACCACAGTACTACCACAGTCGCTATAACTCTGATACTCAGCCTAGGCTAAACAAAGCCCAAGCCCGAGCCTTAGACTGAACCTAAGCCTAACCCTAAACCCAGACATGGGCTACATAGAATTTCGGCTGAGGGGGTGGGAAATTTTCAAATCCTGAGGGGCGCCTGACGGGGGTACTGTTTGCCAGCAAGTTAATAACAAATAGCAAGTTAATTTATTTTTGGGCGAAATCGGGTAGCAAATAGCAAATTCCTAGCAAGTTAATTTTGGGCAAAGCGCCGCCTAGCATATAAATAGCTAGTTTATTTCGGATTGAAGGAGTGAGAAATTTGCTAGGAATTTGCTAGCAATTTAGTAGGAATTTACTAGGCTCAGACATATTCATTCATTATCCCTATCTTCCCCGCTTGGCCTGGGACCTGATGTGCTTCCAGGATATACTTTATACCCAAGGTTGGTTACGCTACGCATATAGCTAAAGTAGGGCTAAACCAAGTATGATGGACAAAAGTCAGTCTCTAGGCTGACCGTAGATTCGGCAAATAGAAAACTACTGAATGTGTTCATGTTAGGGATAAAGTTAGAGAAAATTCTTGCCTGTGCTTCTCTTCCTGCTGTTGCTGGTTCAGCTCATTGAAACTGAGATACAATGTATAGTTTTGATTTCACACTTAAGACAATTAGGAAAATGCCCAAATGGGTCACCGGAGTTTACCACATTTAAGACAATTAGGAAAATGCCCAAATGGGTCACTTTTCTCGTCCTTTTGAAAACCATAATCTTATAATAACTACGGTGGTCTTAAAATCGGAAAATATCGCAGGCATAATTTGGTATAGCGCAAAATTTGTAGCAAATTGAAAGCAAATAGATAGCAAATTTCTAGCAAATAACAAGTTAATAACAAATTAAATTTGAAATTTCGGTGTCTAGCAAGTAAATAGCTCGAAAATAAAATTTCTGACTGTTACAAGCAAGTTAATAGCAAGTTAATTAGAAAATAAATTAACTGGGAAACAGTAGACCGGGGTTGAGGAGATGGTAAGCCAAAAAGTCCCATTTTTGTTAAAATCAAGGTTTTTTAGCTTATTTTGGCTTACCCCCTGCTACTGTTGTTTGGTATAGGGTTTTCCGTTTGTGTATGTGTATGTGTATGTGTATACACATTTACCTTCAAATGTGTATGGTAATTTGTGTATACACATTCAACAAAACAATGTGTATTTTTGCGTATATTTGTGTATGTGTATTGTACTGAAAATGCAATTTTTTGGTAGATTTTGTGCCAGAAATGCTAAGAAAATCAAGTCTCTCAATGTCAGTTGCTTTAAACCTTGGATAGCTTTGAAATCGAGTTACTTGGACCATTTGAAGACTTTATCAGGATATCCACCGTTTATTACTGCAGAAAAAACATCGAAATTTTACGATTCTGTTCGAAATTTTATCGACTTTTGCTGATCAAATACACATACACAAAAATACACATTTCGAGTAGTGTTTGTGTATGGTAATGTATCTGAATTTTCAATGTGCATGTGTATGTGTATACACATTGAAAAAACAATGTGTATTTTTGTGTATGGTAAATGTGTATGTGTATACACAAACAACAGTACCCCCTGCTGAAAAGGCCAAACCCCCCTCACCCCCGAGACAGGTTAAGGGACCCCGCCTGACCCAAAAATACAAGTATTAGTAGTAGCTCCAGTACTAATAAACTGGCTCAGAAATCACTAATTTTTAGCCTAAAATTCGCTTGAAAAGCCTTACGGAACCGAATTTGGCGTTTCCACCGCTGATATTAAAGAGAAATCGGTGTTTTTGGAAGCCCATTTCGTCATTTTTTGCTTGTTTATAGCTCTAAAACGCTGTTTGGCAGCTTAAAATAGTGATTTTTAGCGTCCTTACTGAGAAAAACTTCTTAAAAACGCATTTTTAGGCGTTTCGGAGCTTTTTGAAAGTTGGGACCCCCTCTGGGCGAAACCCCCCTCGACCCCCCACCTGAAGAAACACCTCATACCCCTCCCCCAGGTCGGCCCGGAGCTGTTACATGTACTGTATGTACAGTACATAAACAAGAGACGAAGCCAAAGCCTTACAACTGTGATCCTAAGCTTACATTGTAAGCCTGAACCTAAGCCTCAGAACTGATGTGGATTGCAGTGTTAAAAACATGCAACTTTCAATTTCCGCCACTCACTCACCATCGCAATCGATCAGTTCGATATCGTCAATAAAGCACTCGGCGATGGCATTGTTGGCGGTCATTTGAGCAGTCTTGGAGGTATCCGATCCTGAGCCCGACCAGCACTCAATCCGTATGCGCATCGGGTCGGTGGCGGCTCCAATAGCGATGGTGGCGTTTTGCCAGCTGAAACGGCCGAAAAACCGATCGCTCACGCACACTCACTGTACTTCCGGGCCGAGCTTTCAAAGTGTTTTTGCGTTAAATTCGAATCTGTCCCATTGTGGTGTCGGGTTTTTGAGTCAAACGGCTGGCGCGATCAATTTCTAAGAGGTGGCGGCTGTTTTAGGCCCATTGTGGCCGGCCTTGACAGCTGTTAGCGCCCCGGTTAAAGGGTCGCCTCAGATCAGTCACCCCCGGTCAGGGCAGCTGTTTTTACATTCCGCCGACCGGCAGCCAGTCATTTGTCTCCTCGTTTATCGCCTATTATACCTAGCTGAAGCACATAAATGTTTAGACGAATGTTCCGCATTTTTTCCATTCTGGCCATGATTTCAAATTTGCCGCCAACTTCACAAGGTCTCCTTTAGGTAAAAAGGCGGTTAGTACAAAAACCTTTTAAAATTCAAATTTCCCGCCAAATCTCTACAGTACCTTGAGACGAAGGTGTGCTTGGTGTTTATGACAAACATCTGCATTGGCCTCTCGATGTCCGTAAAATCGTCCTCGGGCATGTCCAGAGGCATGTCTCCATGTCCGGGAAGTTGTTTGTGCTGTACAGTGACCAGGATTTGAGCTCCCGGAAGCCCGAAAAGCCGGTACCGGAACCGCAATTTGCATTTCATAGCGGTGTGTTGGTAATACGGACTTATTATCATGGCCGGGCTATCGCTTGGCTTGCTGGCATTATAGTAGGCGTAGAAAGCTGAAAAATATGTTTGTTAGCATGATACTTCTTTGAAAGACTAAGTGAAATTGTTTATGGGTAATACAGGGTGTCCCAAAAAAAATGACAACATTTCTTTTTGCTGCCATTTTCGCAATTTTTGACCAAATTGTCTGAAATTTGAAACATAAGTGCCAAAAAAGTGGGAATTTTATGTGTTAAAATTTGGTGCATTAAGATTGACCCAGTCCTGAGAAATTCAAGAATATATAAAATTGAGAAATTTCAATTAATTGTAGAAACAGCATCAAAAATGGAAACATTTCTTTTTGCTGTATCTTCTTTAATTTTGGTCCAAATTGGATGAAATTTTGAATATGTGCGCAGAATAAGGGGTTGATTTGTAGATCAAAAGTTGGCGCATGAACCCAACCCATCTCTTGACATAAAAAATCCCGATCACAATACAACGACAAAATTGATTTTCGCGCCCCTTTAGCTGAAATGAATCTCCTGTAAGCGTAATTCAGTCTGTCACCCAAAACATGCTAAGAAATCTTTATGATGCTTAAGGCAAACGGTTGCAGCAGTGTATTAACTCAAACGGAGGTCATCTGGATGGTGTTCTTATTCCTTAGTTCTCAGAGTTTGCACGTTCTTCATTTTGCTGCAGTAAAAACGCTGATTTTCTTTAGTTTCCAAGTACTAGCGATATGGACTGATTAATGCCAGAACTTTTGACCTACAAAATATCTGCGCATATATTCAAAATTTCATCCAATTCCGACAAAAATTAAAGAAGATACAGCAAACAGAAAAGTTTCCGTTTTTGATGCTGTTTCTACATTTAATCGAAATTTCTCTATTTTATATATTGTTGAATTTCTCAGGATTGGGTCACTCCTGATGCACCAAACTTAAACACATAAAATTCCCACTCTTTTGGCACTTATGTTTCAAATTTCAGACAATTTGGTCAAAATTTGCGAAAATGGCAGCAAAAAGAAATGTTGTCATTTTTTGGGACACCCTGTAGTAGCCAATTTATACCAGAAATGCCTTACTGTTTGAGCGGAAAAGATTTTGCCAATTTTAAAGCCTAGAAATAGATTAGAAATCCATTCCCTGTGACTAATTTCAAGCAGCTCGGTACAAATTGTAAACAAAAACTATAAATTTTTTTGCAGCAAAAGCAATGTATCACCACCAGTTAAGCCCAGCCTGGCATGCAAAAACAAAACTTCGCTACAACTAGACTCAATTGGGCCGAAACCATAAATAATGAAAGCATTAGCAAATTCCTGTCTTACATTCCCACGCAAACATGCATTAGCGCTCTAATAAACGGAAGTAGCTGCTAGCTAGGTACGCATATCGGCCACAAAAAGCCTGTTTTTGTCGCCTGGGAACACACAACAAACAGCTGTTAAAAACAGAGACAGGACAGGCACTACAACTCACTCGGATTATCAGCGTTGTGGTCGAGACTCTGGTCTAAAAATTTGCATTCAGCGGTGCAGATTAGTGGCGGCCAAACAGACACACGCACACAGATTGCTAAAAGACTAGCTAAAAATAGTAAGAACTCACTAGTCCTGCCCTCTCGCTTCCCGGCCACCTTTCTGAAGTTGAGGTGCGGCTCGGAGGAAGGGGGCTCCGTACCGAACCGCCAACTGCAGGGCGTGTCGAAGTCGCAAACGAGACCTGCCAAATTTGGATGAGACTGGAGAACGAGCAGCAGCAAGAGCGGCGACAGCATCCCGGGAGACCGTTAGTAAGCAGGCCAACAACAACAACAACAAGAAGCACCGGAAAGGAGGAGCATTGTGCGGCGGCGGCTAAATATTAATAGGTAGGGGGCGCACAGGTAAATAGGCCAGGGCAAGAGGCGAGAGGAGACTGGCCCAAGTGGTTTGTAAGGTTTGGCTAAGGCGGCTGCTACCCATTCATCAGCGGCCGGCCGGCCAACTGACAGATAGTCACTTTTATTATAATATCTAAAAGGCACTGGCTAATGCCGCTCTCTCTGGCTTCGCTGCCTCCTCGAAGTAGTGGGAGAAGGAGATTGGAAAGGCTGCATTTACTCCCACTCCTAACTGCTCATCGGCCCAAGGGCTCTGGGAAATATTGCCTACCTTGAAGAATGGGCGGAGTGAGGACGAAAGTGTTCAGTTACTAACATATTCTCATTTGTACAGCTAACGTGATTGCAAGCAACTAAAGGGATCTGACTTTTTCTCGGCCCACCTGAGGCCACCCATGTAGTTGATTACTAGAAGTAGTTGTCCGGCCAGTCTCAATCGATAATAATGCCAAATAACCTTAAACTGCCTTCTCTCACTCTCTTTTTCTGCCTCCTACACTGTACTTTCGGCTACGGCCTAAACGCCTCCCCCAAATCGTGACCCATGGGCCTTTCCAAATATACACCCATGGGCGGTTATTCAAATAAAACATTTTGTCCTGGAAGAGATGAAAAATGGGTTAACACCTCAAAAGTCGGGACTA
The DNA here is from genome assembly GCA_030248155.1 of Sabatieria punctata. Lineage (NCBI taxonomy): Eukaryota > Metazoa > Nematoda > Chromadorea > Araeolaimida > Comesomatidae > Sabatieria > Sabatieria punctata. Next base: position 14,513 of record JASANB010005041.1, on the reverse strand, counting down.
GAAGCATGAGTAATAGAAACACGACATTATCAGTTTTTGTCGCATAATTCAAATCACTGACAGACTGGGCTTAGCCAGAGAGAAGGAGCCATTTCCAAATAAACACCTAGTATGTACAGTACTTTCCAAATAGCCGCCCCTAGGCGTTTATTTAGATTAGAATTGATGTTCTAAAAAGTGCCAAAACTAATAAACGTCCATAATTAAGGAAATAACCGGTACTGTGTTCATCTTTTGGTTGGCTCAAAAAACATACATGTAACAGGGGGTCTGCCCCCCCACCCGACTTAGGCCAAACCCCCCGGAGACGATTTCGCCGACCCACCCTCCGATTTTCTGGCAAGTAAATTTTTGAGCAAATTTTTGCAATTTTTTACAACTTCAGACACAAAACTTGCCAAAATCGCCTGCAAAACAGCACCTTTTGCTGCATTTCAGCCTAAATTAGCGATTTTTGGCGATTTTTAGCCCAAAATTGGCGATTTTTTCGATTTTTGAGCGGTTTTTAGTGCCCTACCCCCTCCCAAAATTTTGGCTCAGACCCCCCCCGGCCGGGACCAGACCCCCCCAACCCCCCTCCCCCTTCGGCGGATGAGCTGTTACATGTATGTCAAAAACCGTACGTACAAATTGAACATACTTAAAAGTAAAGAGCGTCCCAGAAAGAGTGACAACATTTCTTTTTGCTGCCATTTTCGCAAATTTTGACCAAATTATCTGAAATGTGAAACATAAGTGCCAAAATAGTGAGAATTTTATGTTTGGTGCATCAGGATTGTCCCAATCCTGAGAGAGAAATTCAACAATGCATGAAATTGAAAAATTTCAATTAAATATACATAGTTTGCAAACTTCTCGCTGGCCTATTGTACAGTATGTTTAAATGATAGCAAAATTTGCATATTAATCCTACATGTAATATGGGGCTTGGGGCTTACGTGGGCGCATCTCCACGCGTTTTGTAGCTTTTTCAAATTTTGAACCCCTTTCTCGGCGAAACCCCCTCCTTCTCTTCCGACGCCGGCCCGGACCTGTTACAGCGTATTCCCTCCCGCACGCCAACTCCGACCTGTTACATGTATGATATGAATGCGTAACATTTTGATACATAAGCTCTCTACAAGTCCAATATACCACATTATTTTATCTCGTAATGGGGGACGGTTCTTACCCACTCAGATCAGACCCCCGAGACGCGTTTTCTATCGACCATGCTCCAATTTTTGTTCTGAGACGCAATGTTTACGCGATTTTTTTGCAAATTTTTGCAATTTTGGATAAAACGTTTGCTAAAATTGCCTGTAAGACAGCGACATTTTAGCTGTATTTCGGCGCTTTTACTAAATAGTACTCAAATACCACAAATGAAATTGGACCTCGGACTGCCGAAAGCCTAAGCCTACGCATCGTAGAGAACAAGCCTGATTAACTCCCGACTGGGGGGCAATGTCGTAATACGATTGTGTGTATCAAAAGTACTGTAATAGCAAAGGACCAAAGGACAGGGGGAAATTGAATTCAAATTAGCCGCCAAATGAGCAGCCAATTAAGGGCGGGCGTAGGTGAGCGCGGAGCGTGCAGAGAAGGGCAGAGAGTGAGAGAGAGAACACCTAAATTGGGGTGTGTTAGCGGCTGGCGGGCCATGTATTGATTTGGGCAGTAGGCTTTTAAGGAGTCGATCGGCCACTAGTCAGTGATGGATTAGACGGTGCCCGGTGCTAAGCCATTCCTCAGGGACACAGGCACCACTCGCCTGATAAACACCGATTGATCAAGTTTAGTAGAATATGCTTTTAGAGCCGCTTCCTCGGTCTCCCGACACACTCCGCCGCTACCTACAATACAACAATACCGTTCTCTGGCCGCGACACGCACAATGCACTCGGCCGGTAGAGACGCAGGTGACGACAGCGCGTTATGCACACGTCTGAAAGCTCTCTTTTTATTGCACCGATAAACTTGGCTACGACTAATTTTAATGGCCTGTTTCGGCTTTGCGCGCTTTTTCTAAAAGCTTTCTGTGTAAAGTTGGTGGGGGTTTGTCTACAGGTCGGTCGGTCGGTCGGTCGGTCGGTCGGTCGGTCGGTCGGTCGGTCGGTCGGTCGGTCGGTCGGTCGGTCGGTCGGTCGGTCGGTCGGTCGGTCGGTCGGTCGGTCGGTCGGTCGGTCGGTCGGTCGGTCGGTCGGTCGGTCGGTCGGTCGGTCGGTGGGTCGGTCGGTCGGTCGGTCGGTCGGTCGGTCGGTCGGTCGGTCGGTCGGGTCGGTCGGGTCGGTCGGTCGGTCGGTCGGTCGGTCGGTCGGTCAGTCGGTCGGTTGGTCGGTCGGTCGGTCAGTCAGTCGGTCGGCATGTCAATCTTTCTCTATCTCTATCCGCATATCTCCGTTTCCTTCCTTGTCTCTATCTCTATCCGTATATTTCCGTTTCCTTCCTTGTCTCTATGTCTATCCATATATCTCCATTTCCTTCCTTGTCTCTATCTCTATCTGTATATCTCCCTTTCCTTATTTGTCTCTGTCTCTGTCTCTGTCTCTCTGTCTCTCTGTCTCTCTGTCTTCTCTGTCTCTGTCTCTGTCTCTGTCTCTGTCTCTGTCTCTGTCTCTGTCTCTGTCTCTGTCTCTGACAGTGACTCTGTCTCTGTCTCTGTCTCTGTCTCTGTCTCTGTCTCTGTCTCTGTCTCTGTCTCTGTCTCTGTCTCTGTCTCTGTCTCTGTCTCTGTCTCTGTCTCAGTGTTGGACTGGGTCTGGGTCTGGGTCTGGGTCTGGGTCTGGGTCCGGGTCCGGGTCCGGGTCCGGGTCCGGGTCCGGGTCCGGGTCCGGGTCCGGGTCCGGGTCCGGGTCCGGGTCCGGGTCCGGGTCCGGGTCCGGGTCCGGGTCCGGGTCCAGGTCCAGGTCCGGGTCCGGGTTCGGGTCGTCTCTGTCTCTGTCTCTGTCTCTGTCTCTGTCTCTGTCTCTGTCTCTGTCTCTGTCTCTGTCTCTGTCTGTCCCATACCTATCAATCGAGTGGTCCAGTCAATCAGTACTTACCACTTAGGTAGGAGATCCTGAGAATAGGTTCCAGTTCACTGAGCACACTGTGAGACTGGGGCAATTGGGCGCCAATTTTAAAGTTGAGAGGCGGCGCATGCATCACAGCCAGACCAGGCACCGACACAACCAAATAATGTCTGGTGCCGGTGTGGGGATGAGGGGGCAGACTCTGCCCTGTAAGACAGACCGACGCAGCCAGGCTCAGGTTGACCGGGCCGACAGTCCTGAAATTGAGGATTCGCTCTATGGAGAGCGTGGTGGATGCAGGCTCCAGCACGGGAGGCGGGCATGGAATGAGCAGCTCGACTTTGAGCGAGTTGTTCCAGTTTTCGGTGTCAGCTGAGTAGACCCACTCGCCGCAAGGGAATGCAAAACCGAACATGCGCTCGATCTCGTAAGAGTACCACACCTGAACATAATCTACTTTATCTACAGCTACGCGTGTGAGAAGGATTGTTTCAAATTGTCAATATATTGGTTTGCATTGAGCTGGGCTTGCTTAGATGGAAAAAGATAACGTACTGTAGGTATACGTAATGCCATATTATTCTTTTGTTAGCAGGCTATGTGGTGGATTCAATAAAGTATACTTATAATTGACAGGAGGAGGCACTTTTATCAATGTCTGTTCACTCGTGTAAGCAAGGAGGTTTACAGCTGACTCCCAGTGGCGATGTCTTGGAAAATTTCGGCTAAACTTGCGCACTTTAGGACTTGTTATGACAGGAGTTCGAGGCGTTGTGCGAAATTTTTGTTTTTTTTGGATGAAATCACGAGCCACCTTTACTTCCCTCCCATTTGGTTTTTCACACGCAAAAAAACCCTGAAAAGTAGGTACCAACCAGTGGCGTATCCAGGGGTGTAGAGTGGGTACACCCCCCCGTTTGCGGTGGAGGTTGGAAGAGAAAGTCTGTCAAAAATAAGCGAAACTAATGAATTATGTACCAAAACTGTCTATTTTGTGCTCAGAATGCCTTTTAAATGCGTTTTTGAAGTCTAAATTTTCGAAATTTTCTCGCCCTGGTCGGGCAGAAGCTCAACCAGGCCACTTTAAACCACTAAAACTTGTAATTTCTGTTATTTTTATGCCTGGAATGTGCTTTAAACGCGTTTTTGAAGGGAAATTTTTCTAAATTTTCTTACCCTGATTGGGCAGCGGCCCAACCGGGCACTTTCAAAATTTTACACCCCCTTTCCGAAATGCTGGATACGCCACTGCTACCAACCTTGTATGTAGGTGCCAAGTAAGAATATTTATTCTCAAGTAGTTTCAGGTTCATTTTCACTTCACAATTTTAGGTATATACCCAGGTTTCAGGTTCAGCTTCAGGTACTGTTGTTTGGTATTGGATTTTCCGTTTGTGTATGTGTATGTGTATGTGTATACACATTCACCTTCAAATGTGTATAGTAATTTGTGTATACACATTCAACGAAACAATGTGTATTTTTGTGTATATTTGTGTATGTGTATTGTACTGAAAATGCAAATTTTTGGTAGATTTTGAGCCAGAAATGCTAGGAAAATCAAATCTCTCAATGTCTGCTGCTTGAAACCTTGGATAGCTTTGAAAAGGATGTACTTAGAGGCATTTGAAGGCTTTATGAGAATATCTACTGTTTATTACTGCAGCAAAAACATCAAAATTTTACGATTCTGTACGAAATGTTATCGATTTTTGCTGATCAGATACACATACACAAAAATACACATTTTGAGTGCTATTTGTGTATGGTAATGTGTATCGGAATTTTCAATGTGTATGTGTATGTGTATGTGTATACACATTCAAAAAACAATGTGTATTTTTGTGTATGGTAAATGTGTATGTGTATACACAAACAACAGTAGCTTCAGGTATACGTACCAACTGTACAAAAAAGCCCATTTTTGCTTCAAAATGTACAAAAGCCCTATTTTATTGGACATAACTCAGCTAAAATACATTTCTGTAACCCGATTTTTAGATTTTGAAGCCCAAACTACATGTAGGCCTCCGAAACTCTGTTTAGGATCTTTGAAACCCAAACAAGAGTTCCGAAACTCCTACCTATTTTGGGCTTCCAGGAACCCTATTTAGAGCTTCAGAAGCTTTAGAGCTTTAGAGCCATACATGGCACCCCTACGTACTGGTGTAGTGGTAGTAGTATTTACTATACGTTGATTCTAAACAACATAAAAACCTTGATAATATCGTGTGTCGATAAACCCGTTTTATCTACGTTTCAAGTCATCTATTTCTTTCCTTCAGTAATCATACTTCTTTGCTTTAGAGAACATAAACCCGAATCTCGAATCGATCGCATTTATGCAAACCAACTAAAACCGACTTTAGTACAGTTGCTTTCAGTGACCACAAAATTGTATCATTGAACATTAGAATGGACTCATTTTATGAAACCAGAGGACCATCATACTGGAAACTAAACACCAGCTTGCTGCTTCAGCAAGAACTTAGAGCAGCTTTAGAGGAACTCTTAGAAAACAGTGACATTCTAGAAGCTGAAGGAGAAGACCTCTTGAAAAAGTGGGATTTCCTGAAGCTGCAGCTAAAGTCCATCGCAAAGAAATACAGTACAAAAGTTGCCAGAGCTAAAGCCAGATTTAGAGCAGAATTAGAAACAAAGTTAAACAATGCTCAAGATAACCTAAAAAGGGACCCAAATAGCGAGATATACAAAAGGATTGTGCAGGCTTGCACTATGCAACTGCAGTCAATAAACGCAGAAAAAGTAAAGCAAACATTGCATAAGTCCCATTATAGAGATATAAATGAGGACAGATGCAGTTTGCTAACTGCGAAAAAGCTGCAGAAAAAATCAGCAGAAAACCGTCATTTTCATGCCTTGAAAACAGCAGAAAATACGGTAGTCTACAAAACAATAGATATAATCAAAGAAGTAAGGAAGCAAATGCAACAGCTGTTCTCCAGCAAAGGGTGCAATGAAGTAGACATGATTGCATGATTGAGTTCCTTACAGAAGAGAAGGAACAACTGGAACAACATCAGAGAGATGAACTGGACAGGGACATCTCTGAAGTGGAAATCAGGCATGCCATAAATAGCTTTCAAAACAAAAAGACCCCTGGAAGCGACGGACTTCCAGTAGAGTTTTATCACGCCTTTACTGACCAGCTGGTCCCAATTTTGCACAAATTGCATGCAGAGTGCATGAGAAGAGGACACATGTCCAACTCAATGCACTTTGGCATAACATCACAAATTTATAAAGAAAAGGGTGATAAAACAGAAAGAAGAAACTGGAGACCACTCACAATGCTCAATGTAGACTATAAAATTTTGGCAAAGGTCCTGGCAAATAGAATTAAGACTGTCATGGCTCAACTGATACATCCAGCCAGACCAAACATGCTCAGTAAGTGGCAGAGACATCCAAGATGGTCCCTTAGCCTTATACAATGTAGTTGAAACTATAGAACTAGAAGTTCTACAAGGCATACTGGTATCAGTTGACCATGAACTGGCCTTTGACCAAATAGAGTGGCAATACATCTTTGAAGCTTTGAAAGCATATGGATTTGGCCCAAAACTCATTGGCAGTCTCAAGATGATCTATAATTCAAGTAGAACCAAATCAGCAGTACAGGTAAATGGGCATCTTTCAGCCCCCCTTTGAAATCCATAGAGGGATAAGGCAAGGATGCCCACTATCTGCAATGCTGTATGTTCTGATTTCAGAAACAGTACTGAACTACATTCGAAAAGAGAAAGATGTCAAAGGAGTGTCAGTCAGAGGCAAAGAATACAAAACCTTTGCATATGCTGATGACACAAACTTCACATTGCTTAATTATAGATCACTAGACAAGATATTTGAAATATACAATTGGTTTAATTTAGCCTCTGGAGCAAAATTAAACAAAAGCAAAACTCAAATACTGCCTTTGGGTTTGGGGAAAAATCTAGTAACTCCTGCAAGATACCTTGAGTATCTCACAGAAGAAACAAAAGTTTATGGCATGAAGATCAATCCCAATGGTTTCCACAATGAAAGAAACTGGGAGAGGTTAAAAATGCTTTAACCTTAGAAGAGTACAAAAAGCCAACTTTGGAAATATCGCCCTTTGCAAAGATAAATGTAGTCATGACATACACATTGTCCAGAATGTGGTATAGAAGCTTCCTCTTGACTCCAAGCCCAGAGCTAAAGGCACAAATTGAAAAAGTCATTGACAGATACCTATGGTATCCATCAACCAGAAATCAAATTCGCAAAAATCTACTGAAACTACCCAGTGCAAATGGAGGGATCGGTTAAATGACGTCATCGATTTTTGGCCATTTCCCCCTCTTGTCATTGGTTGTCATCATTTTCCAAATTCCCCCTCTAAAAGCGAAAAAATGACGTCACTTTTTTCCAACCCCTTCCCCGGATTTGCAAAAATTCCTGCATTAAAATGAGCAAATTTTTGGACAATAGTTAGACTTAGATTCTTTTAGTTATTCTTCTAAATTGTTCTAGATTTTCCCGTATTTGGAAACAGTTTGCTTTTAGAAGATTTTTCGTTATTTTTAAAAACCAAAGAAAAAAATTCGAAAATCTACTAATTTATCAGAATTCAGTGAAAAGGCCATCGACACAGTTATTATGAAATACATGTATTGAAAACAGTAAGGTATCCAAGTATAGGTAAGTGTAGTGTAGGTAGGTACACCCTTTTTGTTGGAGGTAGAAAGAAAAAATCGGTCAAAATAAGAGAAAATAAAAAATTCGGGTTTGGTGAAGCTGGGGGAGAAAAATCAGGGAAGGCCAGAAATGGACTATATATTAATTAATTAACTTTCTTATGACTATACGACTCTGGAACGTGCCCTATACTGATGCGTACCCCTAGGGGTATTTTTATATTTGGCGAAACGGGTCCTCTGGAGCGTGCCTATAATGATGCGTCCCCCTAGGGGTATTTTTGTATTTTGAAAACCGGTCATCCGGAGCGTGCCTATACTGATGCGTCCCCGTAGGGGTATATTTTTATGTTTGGAAAACAGGCCACCGGAGCGTGCCTATACTGATGCGTCTCTAGGGGTACATTTATATTTGGCAAAACAGGACTCCGGGGCGTGCCCTATGCTGATGTAGTTATCATTAGACTCGTCAGGCGAAGGGCTTTCAAATGATATATGACATGACCATTTTGGACGATTTCGAAATTTTGGAATTTTGCCAAGAAATAATCGATATTCGACATTTATCGATAGAATTCGTTAATTTATAATTAATTGTGATCATTACAAATATAAATTTCTGTTTGGGATCCGTTCCTGATTTTCCCCCAGCTACACCTGATCCAAAAATTCTTTACTAAAGGTCTCTAAATAGAGCCCTGTGTATGGTGCCTCTTTTCACGGCCTGGCCTGGAATATTAAATTTCGAGTCCGCCCGGATGACAATTGGCGCCGGACGGCCTGGCTCATTCCGGGAGAGCTAAAATCGCCGAATCTTGTACAAACGAAACATTTCCAATGACGCAAGAAACCTAAACACAAAACAGATTAAAGAAAAGCTTGTTTTGGCTAACGTACAATCTAGATTTTAAAATAAAAACCCCATCCATCCTGGGCATGCTCCAACCGGAACAACCCAGCCAAAATTCTCTGCCGGGCGTCTGTGCAAGGCTCTAATGATGACCAGAATGCGTTTTTGAAAGTTGATGTTAAAGCATTTTTAACCTCTTCCCAGTTTCTTTCATTGTGGAAACCATTGGGATTGATCTTCATGCCATAAATTTTTGTTTCTTCTGTGAGATACTCAAGGTATCTTGCAGGAGTTACTAGATTTTTCCCCAAACCCAAAGGCAGTATTTGTGTCTTGCTTTTGTTTAATTTTGCTCCAGAGGCTAAATTAAACCAATTGTATATTTCGAATATCTTGTCTAGTGATCTATAATTAAGCAATGTAAAGTTTGTGTCATCAGCATATGCAAAGGTTTTGTATTCTTTGCCTCTGACTGACACTCCTTTAACATCTTTCTCTTTTCGAATGTAGTTCAGTACAGTTTCTGAAATCAGAACATACAGCATCGCAGATAGTGGGCATCCTTGCCTTATCCCTCTGTGGATTTCAAAGGGGGCTGAAAGATGCCCATTTACCTGTACTGCTGATTTGGTTCTGCTTGAATTATAGATCATCTTGAGACTGCCAATGAGTTTTGGGCCAAATCCATATGCTTTCAAAGCTTCAAAGATGTATTGCCACTCTATTTGGTCAAAGGCCAGTTCATGGTCAACTGATACCAGTATGCCTTGTAGAACTTCTAGTTCTATAGTTTCAACTACATTGTACAGGGCTAAGAGACCATCTTGGATGTCTCTGCCACTTATGGAGCATGTTTGGTCTGGATGTATCAGTTGAACCATGACAGTCTTAATTCTATTTGCCAGGACCTTTGCCAAAATTTTATAGTCTACATTGAGCATTGTGAGTGGTCTCCAGTTTCTTCTTTCCGTTTTATCACCCTTTTCTTTATAAATTTGTGATATTATGCCAAAGTGCATTGAGTTGGACATGTGTCCTCTTCTCATGCACTCTGCATACAATTTGTGCAAAATTGGGACCAGCTGGTCAGTAAAGGCGTGATAAAACTCTACTGGAAGTCCGTCGCTTCCAGGGGTCTTTTTGTTTTGAAAGCTATTTATGGCATGCCTGATTTCCACTTCAGAGATGTCCCTGTCCAGTTCATCTCTCTGATGTTGTTCCAGTTGTTCCTTCTCTTCTGTAAGGAACTCAATCATGTCTACTTCGTTGCACCCTTTGCTGGAGAACAGCTGTTGCATTTGCTTCCTTACTTCTTTGATTATATCTTTTGTTTTGTAGACTACCGTATTTTCTGCTGTTTTCAAGGCATGAAAATGACGGTTTTCTGCTGATTTTTTCTGCAGCTTTTTCGCGGTTAGCAAACTGCATCTGTCCTCATTTATATCTCTATAATGGGACTTATGCAATGTTTGCTTTACTTTTTCTGCGTTTATTGACTGCAGTTGCATAGTGCAAGCCTGCACAATCCTTTTGTATATCTCGCTATTTGGGTCCCTTTTTAGGTTATCTTGAGCATTGTTTAACTTTGTTTCTAATTCTGCTCTAAATCTGGCTTTAGCTCTGGCAACTTTTGTACTGTATTTCTTTGCGATGGACTTTATCTGCAGCTTCAGGAAATCCCACTTTTTCAAGAGGTCTTCTCCTTCAGCTTCTAGAATGTCACTGTTTTCTAAGATTTCCTCTAAAGCTGCTCTAAGTTCTTGCTGAAGCAGCAAGCTGGTGTTTAGTTTCCAGTATGATGGTCCTCTGGTTTCATAAAATGAGTCCATTCTAATGTTCAATGATACAATTTTGTGGTCACTGAAAGCAACTGTACTAAAGTCGGTTTTAGTTGCACAATCAACAACAGGTTGGTTTGCATAAATGCGATCGATTCGAGATTGGGTTTTATGTTGCTTTGAGAAGAAGCTAAATTTGGTTTTGTTGGGCTCTTTTACTCGAAATGTATCAACTACACCAATTATGGTTTTGGTGATGTCAAAGGCTTCATTTCCTACCTCTGGTTCGGGTCTTTCACTGTTTCTGTCCTTGCTTTTATCCTCAACAAAGTTAAAGTCCCCAAGACACAAAACTAGGTCCCAGTTAGCATGCATGGCAGCTAGTTTTGTGTTCAGTTTTTCTATGAATTGTGGCCTCTGCTGTTTGTTGGCTGGGAAGTATACACCAACTACTAGAATGGTGGTCTCTTTCAACTTGTAAGTCACTGCTACTGCTCTGCCCTCCAGTTCAAACACTTTCCTATGGCCAGTGCCCAATGTCTGCCTGTTAATCAAGAGACACATTCCCCTGGAGTACTCATTGATGAGTGAGTGATAAACTCGGAAATTTGGCTTGAAAGAGTTATCAAAGTTGGTTGCTTCTTGTTCATTTTGGAAATGTGTCTCTTGCAGGCAGACCACACCAAAGTTGGCTGTTTCAACTAAAACTTGCTGTACCTTGTGTGGGTTCCTACGTAGTCCAGCTACATTAAGCGTGGCCACATTAAGGACTTCCATTAGTGTTTTGACAGTTTAGACACAGAACTACTACTATCCTCTTCTGTACACCCTCGCTTCACGCCTCCTTTCTTAGCTTCTCTAGCAGCTTTTGCCTCAGCTGGATAGTCAGTCATCAGTCTCCTTCGTAGGTGAGTGAGCAGGTCACCAAAAACGTTGAGACCAGTCCACTGTTCTGGAATGTTGTTCTTGGGGTCTCCAAGTCTAAAGCCGCTACCCCAGAGCTGGTCTGAGCAAGCTTCTACAAGCCTGGTACCACAGGTCATGAACAGCTGCTGGCGCAGTTCTGGATTCTGACGATACTTTGCCTCATTGGCCTCCTCTAGCTGCTTTTCAGCAAACTCGTACCAGTGCTGAGTGTTGTGTGGCCAACGAATCTGCTCCCCTAGTCTCTTTACTGCAGCTGCGTCTTCGGTTTCCTTCATCTGCCTAACCACTTTCTGGGTGCCGCACTTTCTAGCCTTTTGCACAAAGAGGTACTGTTCAGTTGAACTGTAGGTCTCTTCATCAACAGTAAACTTGCAAGGATGGTGGTTGGAGAAGACAAATTTCTTAGTGAAGAAGGTGGTCACATTGCCACCATACTCTGTGCGCAAACGGTCCTTGAGTTGCTGCTTCTCTGGAGGCAGCAGCACTGCTGGACTCCTAGCTACTTTGCTGTAGCTTCCTTTCGGTAGCCTTGGAGTTTCTGTGTGCTCCACCACTTGCTCTGTGGTCTCTTGTTCAGGAACTTCATCGATCACAACTGTGACCACATCGTCAGTGGTCTCTGCCTCTGGAGGTGGGCAGTGTTGGCTATCGTGTCCCTTCTGCAAGCACTTCTTGCACCACCGTTGCATGCCCCAGTACCAGATGTTTATCTTTCTCCTTTTGACCATTGTTGAGTGATACCAGGTGAATCCTGGTATTTCTAGCTCTCTAGGGGCCTCTATTTGCACTGACCGGCCTGTGGTACGGATCGTCGTGTTGGGATAAGTCAGCCAGCGAAACTCTCCAGTAGGCTTGACTCCCTTCTCCTTTAGCCAGTCAGTTATGTTCACCTCAGTCTCATGCACTGGGATGCCATATAGGCAGATCACCAGTCTTTTTGTTGAGCGAAGTTCAAAGGGCAGTTCAGGTTGAAAGAGTTGTTCATTGATGCACAATTGCTTCTCTAATACAGTGTCTCTAGCTGCTTTGCTGGCATAAATTAGTTTCAGAGCATTGCGCACTCTGTAGAGGAACTGCGGGTGCAGGTCAGGGGTGTTTTCTAGTCCAATAGACTGGGCAACAGCCGCGATGGACAGACCATCGATGCTGCTTCTAGCTGTGTTGATGTACAGTGTTCGCTCCTTTATGCTTGAGATCGCGTTCTCAGAGGCATCTTGTTCATCTTGTACATTGCTTTGTTCTTGCAGTTGATCTGCATTGTTGCTCTGGAGAGCCATCGAATCAGCTCCAGTCACAGAAGCCTCAAAAAAGGCGTGTAGGAGCGAAACGAACTCTGCTCAGTGTTGCAGTGTTGCCTGGGATGTTGATGGGGATCTTCGGCGCGAGCAACCTCGCATACTCCAGGCGATCCACTGTGCCTGCCAAGTATACCCCACAGGGGACCCTGGCCCAAAAAGTATAATGCTGTGGTAGCGTGGTAAACTTAGGTAAAACCCTAGGGCATTTTTTTTTTTTTTTTTTTTTTTTTTTTTTTAATTAATCAACAAAGGTTCACATCCAAATAACAACATTCCTTTCAGAATTCGTTAAACCTATTATATCAGGTATATAATAGAATGCTCTGAAGAAGCTTTTACCTTTGCAAGTAAGTATCCTATTAAGTATTATTTTTAGCTTTCGCTTGAAGTAGGGTAGGGTGGGTAATTCAATTTGTTTCTGTTCAAAATGTTTTCTAGTTTCCCAGATTGTTCTTTGCATAACTTGTATAACAATGTTACACAAGTTATGCTCCTGTACACCAAATATTTTTTGTTCATTTGTCAGGGGGAATTTGTTCAATTTTATAAGCAAAGGTTCAACTCTTCTCCATGCATCCTGGGCACGCACACAATGTAAAAATACATGAGCAACATCTTCATAGACACTGCATACTTTGCATGTTTCTGCTACAGGCATAAATTTAGCTAATCTATTGTTTGTATGCAATGCCTTATGCACCAATCGATAATGGATGTCCTTAGTGTAGCCGTCTACAAATCTAATTTTACTGTTTGGCCACAATGGAGTAAAGTCCATTGTTTGATTATGTAGCTGGGCTTTCCAGTATTCTTCTGTTTTTGCAGTTTGATTACTGAATTTATGCTTTGTGGCAGTGATATAAAGGACTTTTTGTTTGCTTTGTACAGGGAAATCGCTATTAATGACAGTTATGGTGTCCTCATCAATTTCTACTTGTAGTTTAATTTCTGAGAGTCTTATATCCTTGTATAGCTGTGGCACTGCAGCGTTCCTAATTTGACGCTTTGTTAGATGGCTGGTTTGCTCTCTGTAATAATCAAACAAGTTGTGCCATGCTTGGATCCCCTGTCTTTTCCTCCTCTGCAGTAAGCCCACTCTGGCCACTTCAATCTTAGTGTCTAAGTCTGGGTAACCCATCCCTCCATTTGCACTGGGTAGTTTCAGTAAATTTTTGCGAATTTGGTTTCTGGTTGATGGATACCATAGGTATCTATCAATGACTTTTTCAATTTGTGCCTTTAGCTCTGGGCTTGGAGTCAAGAGGAAGCTTCTATACCACATTCTGGACAATGTGTATGTCATGACTACATTTATCTTTGCAAAGGGCGATATTTCCAAAGTTGGCTTTTTGTACTCTTCTAAGGTTAAAGCATTTTTAACCTCTTCCCAGTTTCTTTCATTGTGGAAACCATTGGGATTGATCTTCATGCCATAAATTTTTGTTTCTTCTGTGAGATACTCAAGGTATCTTGCAGGAGTTACTAGATTTTTCCCCAAACCCAAAGGCAGTATTTGTGTCTTGCTTTTGTTTAATTTTGCTCCAGAGGCTAAATTAAACCAATTGTATATTTCGAATATCTTGTCTAGTGATCTATAATTAAGCAATGTAAAGTTTGTGTCATCAGCATATGCAAAGGTTTTGTATTCTTTGCCTCTGACTGACACTCCTTTAACATCTTTCTCTTTTCGAATGTAGTTTAGTACTGTTTCTGAAATCAGAACATACAGCATCGCAGATAGTGGGCATCCTTGCCTTATCCCTCTGTGGATTTCAAAGGGGGCTGAAAGATGCCCATTTACCTGTACTGCTGATTTGGTTCTGCTTGAATTATAGATCATCTTGAGACTGCCAATGAGTTTTGGGCCAAATCCATATGCTTTCAAAGCTTCAAAGATGTATTGCCACTCTATTTGGTCAAAGGCCAGTTCATGGTCAACTGATACCAGTATGCCTTGTAGAACTTCTAGTTCTATAGTTTCAACT
>JASANB010005039.1:0-45637 GCA_030248155.1 Sabatieria punctata | reverse complement strand
TGGTACGTACATAAGTCGCTACTACGGTAATCGTTTCTTAACCTCGACCTTGAGCTTGGGTTGTAATGAACTGAAAAAAGCATGGTTTTGCCAACATTTACGCACACGACGGCTCAGCAAAGATGCTTGAAATTGCACAAAATCGGAAAATCTACAAAAAAAGAGTGTTATCTGCAAATTCTCGAGCCCAACTCACAATCTCAATATTCCACAATTTCGACATGATTGTGTCACTAGGCGCTTTTCTAGTAAGTTTCAGTTTCAACAAGTTCACATGACTTGCACTCAATCATTAATTCAGCACAAACCATATGACAGAAGAACACTTGGAAGCAATTATTGATTTAGTTAAGGTTCGAATTCATCTGTACAATATTTAGCATTAAATTAAATTTTGCATTTATAGCCGGACGGCTGGCTTTTCCTTGGATTTGTGGCCCGATCGTATACGCCAGCGTTTTAAAGCAAAGCTAACTGAATTTGAAACTGCAAACAAAACGAAATTAGTGGAGGTTTGCTTTAAAGATGATTTACTACAGAGAACAAGACAGCACTGGGCGATTGATAAATAACCAAGCAGCTTGTATTGCTCTTCGCAGAATGTAATCTTGGTCAAATTGCAGTTTGTTTGGTGTCCACTGACATGCTTGTATTGTACAGTACCAACGTAGCTTTCCGTTCCACGTGATGCAGAGCAGCAGAGGCGCTAGTCCCTCCATAGGAGGCAGGACTGAATGTCAATCACTTGCGTAATTCCGAAACTACATTAGGAACGGAATTCATAATCTCAAGAGCACCTGACGTTGGCTTTATTACGCACTTGGCTAGTCCTTCATTCAAGTTTCACTTATGTGCACGTCTGCTAAACCGATTGCATTCGAGTACATTTTATTTGCTGTCACAGCTGTTTCCTTTCCGGTTACAGTGATTTTTATGCTTACCATAGTCAAGAACAGACGACGAGAGCCGTTTACCAGTCACTTTTTCTTGTTGTCCTTCAATCTCGGTGTCATCGACCTACTTTGCATGATTAACACGACAGTCTTCATCAAAATTCGAACCTACGGATGGCTCGATCACTGGTTTCTCAGCAACCCCAAAGGTTGGTTGGCGAGATACTGTATTCAGGGCAGCTGGATATTGGCCAATGCTCAGGGGCTGGCAGTTATGATGCTATCGGTTAACCGCTGTATTGGAATGGCTTTCGCTGGACGATATCATGAGGCAATTTACGATTATAAAAATTTACACAGTTTTTACAAAGTTGTATGTTGTTCTAGATTTGGAACAGTCGCGTCTCTATGTTCGCGTTAGTGTGGCCGTGGTTTTTTCCGTTTGCTGCCTGTTTTCCTATGTTTTTCACATCGTTCACTATCAGCAAAAACAATGAGACCTGTATCACTCAAGTGGTTTTCGATGACCTCCTCGTTCGGAATGTAAGTTGTATACTTATTTTTCTGTGTCTACCTTACCGTACTGATGTTACAGGCTTATTGGCTGGGGAGTTTATGTTTCAATACTGGTATCGTAGATCCTCTAATCAGCGGCCTGTACGCGTTCAGTTTCTACCGGGTTTGGCGTCTGTCACGAGCCATTGGTCCCGCTAATTCGCAAGGGGGCGGCGCAGCACGCGCGGAAATCAAATTGGCAATTATTACATTAATTATGTTTTCGTTATGTCTAGCCTACGCGTATATTCTAATCATGTCTGTACTCTGGACCAGCAATCATGGCAACGAGGAGGAAAACATCTACATCGTCTACATGTATCCTATCGTGGCAGATCTGTCGTTCGTTGTCAATCCCTGGCTTGTGCTGTGCTTCAGTCCTGCTACTCGACAGCATTCTGTCTGGCTGCTCAAGTGTCACACTCCCCCAGAACGGTCGGCCAGTTTGGCACTGGTGGCTGCTAGTCAGAGAGCTGTCACGCCCAGACCTGCTGAGAAGGAAGCCCAGTCGCAATCACCAGCCGATCGCTTGAGACCGTCGACTCTGGTTCGGTTCAGTCGCAGTGCAGATAACGTTACGTTGTTCTGAATACTTTACTTACTGTTACAGTAATGGGAGTCAGTTGAAAGAAAGCTCTGTGTTGCGGCACAAAAGACACGACAATTCCTAATCTAACTACTATTGCAACAGCCCACTCGGCGGTGATCTTCTCAGGCCTTTCCGGCCGTTCTTCTAGGGCACGGGCAGTATTGCGCGTCTTCGCCTGGAGGTCCGGTGGGTCCCCTCGGTCCGGCCGGTCCGGGTTGGCCTCTGCCTCCTGGATTGCCGGGCTGTCCAGGCAGACCCTGTCGGCCCGGTCCTCCTCTCTGTCCTTGACGTCCAGGTTGACCGGGTGGTCCTTTGGGTCCGCGTTCTCCACGTTGTCCTTGTTCTCCCGGGGATCCTTTTCCTCCGCCTTGACCATCGTTACCCTTGGGGCCTGGTGGACCAGACTTGCCGCCTGAGCCTGGATTGCCTGGCTGGCCTGGAAGACCGGGTGGTCCAGGACGACCTTTGTTGGCTGGTCGGCCAGCTTCTCCATTTTGGCCGGGTGGGCCCTGAAACGTGACAAAACGCTGTATGTGCAAGTTAGGGAGTATAGGCGTACAGGTCGGCCTGCGGGTCCGTTGGGACCAATGGGTCCAGGGGGTCCGTCTGGGCACTGTCGGCAAGGACTTGGGTACGAAGGTGCCTCAACCTGGCGTCCGATTCCAGGCAGACCGCCAACTCCTCTCTCTCCCTTCGCTCCTCGGTTTCCTGCGTCACCAGGCTCGCCAGGCGCTCCTGGTGGGCCTGGTGGACAGGTGTTGACGTTGCTGCATTCTAAAGAACAAGTGGTGTCCATGAGCTGGCGATAGAGTTAGAAGGTTTGGTACCGCATCGGCCTCTGATCTGGCGGGCCTTTCGTGGTTTGGGTGCAGCTCCAATGCTGACAGACATCATCTCCTTCCAGACGTCATTGGACAACACTTTGAACTCGCCAGCCGATAGAGTCATCTCATTCTGGATTGCAGAGATTTTGCTCCACAACAACGGCATGTAACAGACGCACAAGAGCAGTGAGAGGACTGACAGTCCTGTGGCCACGAACCCAGCCAAACGAGCTGTAGACATCTTTTCTGAAATCGGTCCAGACAGTGAGCGGTAGAGAAGGTTGACTGGCCTCTTGAAGACTCACCTCAGATGGGGAGGAGAAGACAACTGACTGACTGGTCGCCGTGAGGCGGTCTTTATATACCGAAATAGGACCGATTTGTGTCAAAGACCTGCCGGAAACAGCCGCCGGCGATGGTGATGCCTTCAAGGTTTGGGGTCTTGTAAACGACGGCCGGTGTATGCATCGTAAATGGCGCATTGAAAAGGCAACCAGATCGAGGAAAGGTTGTTATTTTTACAAGATCTGGCCTTGGCGGACTAGTTTTTCATCTGCAGACAGACATTTCGGAAGAATTGGCCCGATTCTCAAAGTAGAGCGCAGCGGCGGCGGCAGATGGTTTTTCGAGAGGTTCTTTGAATTGAATCGAGGAACTTGGTTTCGTTGAGTTCCTTTCTATGCACAATTCAGAACGTGAGAAAAAGAAATCGAAAGCGTCTTTCTAGGTTAATCTTACCTCTACCCGAAGGCTGTTTTAATCAAAAGAACGCCTCAGCCGTAGACCATTAGCCTACATTTCGCCAGTCCACCTATCAATTTCCATTTCTATTGTGGGCTTGTTGTGATCGCGCATAGAGGCAAATGTTTTCGCAAGTTTTATTCTAAACACGTATGTACACGTGCATACAATACAGTTTACCATCGTTAAAAAGCTTGCCTAAGTTCTGCGTAGCTTTACTACCGTACATCAAACAGAGTTACAATTTACATTTGTTGTCACATGCTCTGTCGTCTACGTCGCATTTCCTTTTCGGCTGGTACCCGTCGGTCAGAAACTTCTTATATAGGTCTGTTTTTACACAAAAAGTCAGTCACTGCCTCTCTCTCTTGTCTTCGCTACTCTACGCAGCTTTGCACAAACGAAATAATGCAAGCCACCACACAACTGTCAGACCATGTGTACGTAGCTTCACCACTGTTTCAATAAAACAGTTTTACTGAGCAATTCAGACATTGTATTTGTAGTTGTGATGAAACAAGATATTGGGTATTGGGTTTATTGGGGTATTTTCCGATGTTGGTTATTGGGTATTGAGTATTTGGTTTTTGCCCCCAATACCCAATAATATTTTACACTAGGTATTTATAAGATTTTTTGGTATTTTGCAGATTTTACTTTAAAATTTGCTATTCGAAAAGGATTTTTCGTTCAATACATATAATGACTCCACTCCACCCACACAACCTTCATTAGAGGCATATGATATGATGATATTATTATGGATCTGTGAAAACTGGCTTGATTTTTTGATTTATGTATTTTTTATGTACAGTACAGTGCAGTTTATTCTCGCATATAGCCTACACCATGCAAGCACAGTAAACGGCCGAGAAATAGAAATCAATAAAAACTAGTCGGGCAACAAAACTTAAGCTTGTGCACTACGAAAGAACTAGACAATCGGCATAAAACATTTGAGAACTGGTTACTTTGAACAAATCGATAAATGTAAAAAGAAAGAATACGGAAAAGATGGTCTTCTGTTCTCTTCACATTGGACAGAAATTAGTTGACTAAACCAAGCAGAGCAGTAGTGTTTTTCCGTCAGAACGGCAAGACACTAAAATTAACCTCTGCATATATAATAACCTTTTTTAGCCTTAGATTGTTTGAAGTAGAAGTTAGCGCTCAGGATACACTACTGAAAAAATTTTGGACGAAGAAAGAAAAGATACCACGCTCTGTCTAACAATTCTGACTTACATATGTATCTACGTACTGTACATTGCAGTATCATGACTTCAATATAATAATATTCATTAATTTACAAGAATTCATTCATTTTTGTGGTTCATTTTCCAGTTCGCTATACTGCTCTCCAACATCATTGCTAATATGCAGTACTACAATTTATTCCGCGGTTCAGAGCTCTGAATGGTACTGTAATAATTACCAAAACCAACTCGTTTAAAAACGTTTCGCACCTTTTTTTGCCCCCGATTGTAGTATGGGACCGAACGTTACGCACTGCGCATTGTCTGCTGGGTTACCGCAGTTCTCATTTTGTTTCACAGACAAGGAAATCAACTCTAAGTTTTTACTGAACAGTTTGAACTACAAAAAGGCAACTACTCTGAAACTAGCGATCTAATCAGCCACTGAGCTTCTATATAACTTCATATCCGTTGCGCGATAGGTACTGCTGTTGTCCTCTCACACCTGCAGATCGAATCGGGCATGGACAGTACTGGGCATCTTCTCCAGGGACACCCTGCAAATTCCGTCAAGAGTATCAAGCGTATATACAGACCAGCCCACAAACCTGAGGTCCAGGTGGTCCAGGATTGCCGGGCTGTGCTCTGGGACCAGGATTTCCAGCAGATCCCTGGGGTCCAGGGTTGCCAGGACGACCACGATTGGCTGGAGGTCCAGGAGGTCCCCTTGGTCCAGGGAATCCAGGAGGTCCACGGTTGCCTGGCTGACCAGGCCTGCCTTTTCCTCCAGCGTCCGCATCATTTCCTTTCTGTCCTGGATTTCCTGGCTTGCCAGAATTGCCAGGCTGACCTGAGTTGCCTGGAAAGCCTGGTGGTCCTGGGCGGCCTCGCTGAGCTGGGCGGCCTGGGTTTCCGGGTTGACCTTTCGGCCCCTGAATTGCTTGCAGTCAACGTCATTATCAGATTGAAAGGACGACAGTTTACAGGATTTCCAGGAGCGCCAAGAGGCCCAAGAGGTCCGGGTGGTCCTCCAGGACACTGTTTGCATCCTTGAGGCCGCTCGAAAGTTAGACCAACTGGAGGAGTTCCAGGAAGTCCAGGAAGACCACGGTCACCTCGCTGACCATTCTCTCCTGGTTCTCCAGCTGAGCCTGGGGCACCACTTGGTCCTGGTGGACACCGGTTGTCAAATCCGCACTCTAAAGCCATCGATACAGATTGTACTTGCAACGAAATAGATCGACATACGGCAGCGAGCGGTTTGTCGAGCCTTTCTGGGCTTGGGCACCACTGCACTGACAGACATCATTTCACTCCAGACTTCGTTTGAGAGAACTTTGAATTCATCAGCATCAAGGCTCAGCTCTTGCTGAATGCTGGCGATTTTTGACCAGAGCATGGGCATGTAGCACATGCAACTGAGAAGTGCCACCAGCGACAATCCGGTGGCTAGATAGGCGGCCAGTCGAGGGTTGGACATGATTGCGGACGCAACGAAACTATACACCTAATCATTGCGTTGAGCCTTCCTTTTATATGCGCCGACCCTAGCGATAAGTGGAGTGCGTAATCGCAAAGTTCAGGGGTTTTCTGGGCCTGTGCGTAATTTTTCAGCCCACAGGTCGTTAGAATGACCGGTTTTTAAGTGACCTACGTGTGGGGCACGGCCGTTTCGAACTGATTAAAACTGAAATATTTACTACTGCTCTGCTGATTTCGAGACAAATCGCTAGTCCGTGCATGGTTTGTTTAACAACAGAAAATTTCCTTGTTTTCAATGTTTTAATTCAAGCTTTTAAAAACTGTAGACCTGAAAATTTTCATACGAATCGGCAGCACCAATCAGACCAGCGTACGTTTAGTTTAATGCTTTTCTGTTACAGGACCACCAAGTTCAAAAGCATTGCAGCTCTTAAATTAAAGCCAAATTGTGTATTCAAAAGCGACTTCATCCAGGTCTAATCGGAGGGCCAAAGTGATTAATTGGCGCATTCGCAAAATTGTTTTGTCGAGGTCCGAAGTTGCCTGGAACTGGTTGATTCCTTGGAGGTGCAGGGAAGAAGACAGTTCTTGGTGTTACTTGTGCTGGAGGAATTTGGGGTCTCGGATTTTGAGGTGGATTCTGTCGTGGCGGTATGAACTGTCTTCGATTTGCTAACGGGTTTACGTTTGGACTGGTTTGAGGGTTCGAATTAGCAGTTTGGGGTCCTCTATACCGCGAGTTGTCTTGTCGCGGCCGTGCAGGAGCAAATTGTCTGTTCGGGTTCCTTTGATTATTTCTTCGGTAGTTTGGTCCATTTTGGGGCCTTGAAGTAAATGTCTGCGGGTTCCTCTGCCCATTTGGCGGGTATTGTTGTACAGGAGTGTTTCGGTTATTTTGAGGGTTGGTAGGGTATTGTGGCCTATGGTTAGGATTAGCTTGGTTATTGGCTGGACCATTCTGCTGTGGTTTTGCTGCAGTATTGGGGTTCCTCTGACCGTTGTTCGGATAATTTTGTGCTGGTCTTGTTGGTGCAGATTGTGAATTTGAATTTGGATTCCTCTGAACATTTTGCGGGTACTGCTGTCGCGTTCCTTGCCCGTTATTATTGGGTACAATCTGTCTGTTAGGGTACTGACCATTGGGCGGTGGTGCTTGTTCATTTGACTGACTGCCCGGTTCATTAGCTGAAGAAACCGCTGTTCCTGTATAAATAGGTCGCTCCTGTGGTCTAGATGAGGGCACAGGCCTGTAGCCTGTAGGATTGGGCTGGTTACCTTCACGAGGTGGTTGCCATGGAACAGCATCTGGTAAACTTGTAGTAGGTTGAGGAACTTGGTTGGGTTGTGGATACTGATTGTTGGTGGGTTTGGGCTGCTGAGCTCCAAATGGTCTTCTGTTGGGAGGTGGATATTGGTTATTGGCTGGCATTGAGTCAGGAACTGGTTGCACTACCTCTACAGATGGACTATCAGAGGGAGGTGGGTACTGGTCATCATTTGCGCCTGAGACCTCTTCTGATGAAGGATACTGATTATTAGTAGGCAGAGGCTGAACAACACCGCCAGGGCCACCATATTTTTCAGAAAACTTGGAGTCAGTGGGATTTTTGGGTTTGTTTGGTTCTGGACCTCCAACTGTCTCGCTTCCAGTGGAGTAGCCTCCAAACGCTCCAGCTACATTTTGATTGACCACTACTCTATCTTTATCCACACCATACCCTGGATCTCCTTTCGTGCCTTCATATCCAGTGCTTGGACAAAGTTTGGGATTTTCACAACGTCCTGCGTTAGTTCCAGCTGGCCCTTGCACACCTCGTGTGCCTGGAGTGCCGGGACGACCAGGATTTCCGATTCTTCCCCTAGGACCTTGCTCTCCTGGGAAACCTCTGTCTCCATTTCTACCATCTCTTCCTTGATCTCCAGGTTCTCCTTGGGTTCCTCTGGGTCCTCCTAGTCCTCGCTCACCTGGCAAACCAACGGCAAAACCGAAACTGTGTCGTCCAGGGCGACCACGAGAGCCAGTGCGACCCTGCTTTCCTTGTGGACCCTGAGGACCAGGCTTTCCCCTTGGTCCTGTTAACCCTTTCGTGGCATCTCTGCCTGCAGCACCTCTGGGCCCTTTGGGACCCTGCAACAAGTAAAATGAGCCAGCTATTAACCTTACAAATGATTCTTACTGGTAGACCAGGAGTTCCAGGGGTGCCGGGGAAGCCCTGTTTACCCGGAGGGCAAGGTTTACAACCGTAGGCGGCCGGGCCAAATCGGATAATCTTGCCAGGCAACCCAGGAGGACCTCTGGCACCATCTTCACCATGCTTTCCTGGCCTTCCGACCTTGCCCGCATTTCCTACAGGACCTGTAGGACATCTGCTATCTGCCTTGCATCCTAAAGAAGAAGCATTTGGAAGAAAAACATTATCCGATACTTGCCACAAGGTTTTTGAGGTGTAATGACACCGGAACCGCCATTTTTAGTCTTTCCGTTATTCTGAGTGCCGTCATAGGGTCGGTAAACGCCATCAGGATGCGAATTTCCATTCGCTCGGACATTTTCATTTCCATAAGTTTTGGGTTGATTTGGTTGCGGCCCAACTGGCTGTGTTTTTCGATTGTTGGGACCCGGATATCGTGGTTGCGGCGGTTCTCCTTGGCCTCGTGGAAACTGTCGAGGGTTAAATCGCACTTGCCGTGCCATGCGCCGATTAGAAGTTATCTCCAACTGCAATTTTGCCATTTCGATCCATGTTCTCTCTGACAGATTTCTGAACTCGGCAGCATCGACTTTTACATCGCGTTCGATTGTTTGGGCTTTGAAATAAATTATCGGGATGTAGGATAGGGAGATCATAACAGAAAACAGTGAAAAAGCAGATGCAGCTTTAGCTGCACGCCAACCTTCCGGCACCATTCTCGGCAAGGCGGATAAATTGGTTGTGTGAACGGACACCGATTTAACAACAATAGAGACACTTAGAAAGTCCAGCGCGCACGAAGGATAAACCGGACTCGGCCGATGGCCTGTCTTTTCTTGTAAATTAAGAGAATTTACGACAGCAATTACAATGACCAATGTGAGACCAAGGGGTCTCCGGCAAGATTTCGTTCGACCTTAATTTTTACACCAGTCATTTTTATTGTTCGCTGCTATTTTGATTTACTCTAAGTTTAGTTGAAAACTTGTACGCATAATGGGCAGTTAAAAAAGTATATATACTGTACGTATGTTTGTGCCAACGTGTGCCTGAACGACTACTATACGGTTACAACTAGGGCCCGACCGGATACAAATTTCTACCGGATCCGGATCCGGATCCGGATACGCCCATATCCGGCCGGATCCGGATCCGGATACGCCCATATCCGGCCGGATCCGGATCCGGATATGCCGGATATCATTGATCAACTTAAAATTTTTTAGAATGCAATAAATCACATATATACATTTCTTTGTTCTATAACAGTTGATTCAAAACATCAAATAATTGAGTTCAAACTATGGTTGGATGATATCGGGGTTTTTGCGATGCATGTGATATTGCATATGAATATATGCATGCAATTTCTAGTGCATATTGATATTGTATATATCAGATGCTTGCAAAAATGAGATATGTACATATTTTTTGCATATTTGCATATTTTATCACCGCGATTAGAAATTGATAACTGGACGCTTTCCAAGCATTTTCGAGTTTGGTCGGAATGTCTATGCAATCTTTAGCATTTATTAGGCATACCTATTTTACAGCTACAGACCTCAACTGGAAAAAGCAGAAGGGGAAACACAGTTTGGCATGAAAGTTCAGCTCATATCGTAATTTTTAGATAAAAATGGTTGACATCACAGCCTTTTGGCTAAATTATTGTTTGCATGTTCAAATTTGTTCTCTCCAATGTGATGTGGTATACTTAGCCGATCTTTTGGTAGACCTGTCCTAGTTTTACAAACTAAAAAATTATGAATTTGAAAAATCTCAGTTGAGATTTCCATTCTTTGCGAGTTGAGTTTAGAGTCTCAAGCCATTCATCTTCATTCTGCAACTGAAAAGAGACGCTTTCATCTCTGTAAAGTAAAGATTTACAGTATAAACTTGCCTCAATAATGGTTAGTTTTCTAGTTCAGATTTTTTATTTTTAATTAAATGAAAAATTAGCAAAAACAAGGCGACTATCCTAAACATAGAAATCCAGTCTTCTTGGCTGTTTTGTGATGTTCATTGTATCACATTAGTATTATTATTTTTGTTAAGAGAAGAGTTTGTTGTCAATTTTGAACGTAAATATTTCAAGAACCCTTCATCGAATCTTTGCCAAATTTTGCAAGTTAACCAATCTTTATATGGACTTAAGAACCTTGCGGCCTAAACCACTACACCAACTGTGCCGGCACGCAAGTTGTACTTGTTAAACAACAACATTTCTACATTTTCGGGCTTCAGAGAGGAGCGATTGCCTTCCGAAATCGAGCCAGCAGTCTACTGCTGTCTGCTGCTGCATGTTTGCTCGCTAGCTACTGTACCGATAGGAGCAATCAGATACTTCCTGGCAAACTGCAAAACTGTTTTTAGAACCATACAACTGCGCAAATTTCTATCAAACATTCGGTCGAATGCAATATTTATGTTCAAAATACTTAAAAAATCACGTTTTCTCATCTGTGACTGATATCCGGCATATCCGGCAGGTAATATCCGGATCCGGTACCGGATCCGGATATGGCCATATCCGGCCGGATCCGGATCCGGATATCCGGTCGGGCCCTAGTTACAACTAACTGTGTCTGGTAAATTGTGCTTCTACACAATTTGTTGAAATCGCTGTTTTGACAAAGCTGACTGCAGAACACACACTTTTATAGAAAGCCGCTGTTTTCAGATTCATCCAATCGTTCCTGAATCTGACTGAAGTAAAAACTATCACTGTGAATGGAAGTAGAATCACGCAAACAGACTAGTGCTATTCTCATCATGGGCTCTAAGAGCTATGCAGGAAAATAAAGAAAGTCACGCGACTATTTTGTTCATTCGAACAGACGATTAGTAAGATGCAATTTTGCCTCAAGCCAATGGATCTTCCTGTCTGTTTTAAAGAGGTGTCTCTTGTCTTTAGCTTTTGATCCAGCACATGATGATGGCTGCTAACACTTTTAGCGTTGTGTTGTTCGCCATATTGTGTCCATCTTACATTATTTACATTCTTTTTCTTGTTACTTCGTACAGATTTCAACACAAAGAGCCTTTCAATTCATCGTTCTTTAAGCTTATTTTTGTCGTTGGAATCGTAGACATACTAATGATGACAGAAAGTTCCTTACTGTATCAGTTTCCTCAGCGAGGTTGGTTGTACATGCACAAAGTTGTGATGTTAGCTCCACAGCTTCTCGGCAAAGCACATAGTCTCGTGTACTGGTACCTAGCAAAGGCTCAGATATCTTCTACTCTCTGTCTAACCCTCAATCGTTTCTGTACCTTAGCCACTACTCGGGTAAGAAGCTGCCCATTTCTCCCTTCCTCGTCTTCTTCCATCAGTGATTTAGGACTGGGCAGAGTCTCATTCAAAGAAGTTCATCGGGGCAATTTTGTTGTTGCCTCTGCTGGCCATTAGTCCTTTATTGACTCAAACAGTCTACTACGCCACCAATGGCACTGAACACGGCGCATTTCTCTACTGGCAAGACTTTGAATTTCAGGTAATAGACGTCTAACAGAACATATTGCCTGAAGCGCGTGAACAAATATACTGTAACAAGCATGTTGTGTAACGAGCTAAGCTACGCATTGATCACAGTGCGCGCACATCACGCACGACACGTGTACATGTATTTTATTTATACAATTTGATTACCATTTTCAGTGGTTTTACATGATGTTCTGTGGTCTCTTGTGCAGCTGTGTGTCAGTGGTCAGTGCAGTGGCCTACTTGCTGATCATAGTGAGCATTTATAATCAGCGCCATTCATGCGACGCTTCTGAAGAGAAGGCAAACCGAAACACAACAAGTCGTCGAGAGCTGAATTTGCTCTTCATAGGTGTTGTGCTTACTTTACTCACTGCTGAGTGTGGTATCGCATGCATAATGATGGCGTACGCTACTGACACGCGAACCTTGATTGCTGCCTCGCGCTGGCTCGCAGTAGGGACTGACTTGTTGAGTTATGTCAACCCGTACTGCATGCTTGTCACGTCTGCTCCTGTTCGGAAGCATCTTCTTGCTACTTTGGCGTGCTGCGGACGCAGTGGTCAGGTGGCGCCCAGGGTCACCAAAAAAACGAAACGAATGTTGCAGAGAGCACAGAACGGCATTCAGGTGTACAATTAGTCCACAGTTAGCTATGTTGGTCTGTCCATTACTGACTGTCTACTAAACTGACACTCACCTTGAATAAACTCACTTGTCTACAAATCTGTGTTCACCTGAGACTGGGACAGGCTCTGAGATAAAGATGCATTTTGCGAGAAAATCAGCTTTGAGGGGGCAAGCAGGGCCATCTCACGGATCTGGCTGATATTTGTATCTATTAAAATAGAGCACAGTCGAAGACCAACGGTGCATGCCCGGCCACCAGCAACCCCCTAGAACCGGAGCTACACCACCTCAAAGTTGGGTCGGCAGCAATTTTCGGGCTCATTTTAATAGCTCTGACACCCTCCATTCAAACCATCACCCTTCATTCGTTCATTCGTTTCTTAAGCTAGGATCTCGACTCGCATGTGGTTTTGTAGCTGGCCCAATGGCCTTTCATTTTCTGGTACTCCCGTTTCCAGATCGTAGCTGGTTACCGAGATATTCGCCGAAAACTGCGAAATTTCCACAAAATGCCACTCCGTTTTTTTTCGAAAAATCTTTATAACTTTTTGTGCAAAGGCCCTGCCAAGCTAATGTTTTAACAAAAGTTAGGCATGAGTTGGCCGAACAAAATGAGTGCCCCAAAGTGTGCGGTTAGGGGGGGAGGGGGGTGTTTTGGCCTCTTAAAGGTGTTCGAAAAAAATTTTTTTCTGCAAAGCTTAGTTCTTAGCATACTGTTATATGCAGTTTTGTGTGCTGAGTTCGAAAATGCATTCAGTTTAGCTAGATTCGCTCTGGATCGGGAGAAATTGGCGTCCAAAGTTGAGACCAACCCTTTTTGTTGACTGGCACTACTCGCTAGTATGACCATTAACCGCGGTGCAATGCAGTTTTTCTTACGTAGTTTTTGCTGCTGATTCCGAAAGTAACTTTATTTTTGCTCTATCACCTAATGCAGTTTTTGCCGCTGATTACGAAAATGACATCTGTTTTTCAATCTGACTGCTCCTGAGCTACTTATGTAACTTTTATACCCTGGTACTCAGACAATAAGTTATCTGTCAAATCTGGACATAATATGGTATCTATCCGGTGCAGATTTTTCCGCTGATTCAGAATGTTATCATATATTTGCGCTACGGCCACTCTGTCACAAGTTATGGACCTCCAAAGTTTCATTAAGAAACATGCCATGAGAAGCCATAATCCTAAAATAAATGTTCAGCATTCATGCATTTCTGAAATGAACCTTTTGTCAGTCAATAGTGTACCCGACCTATTTTGACCCGCTGAGTTCAAAAATGGCGTTTGTTTTTCTCTACTGCTGTTCAATTTTGAGATATTACTGATCAAACCAAATTTGCATTAATATCCATATATCTCCAAAACGAGCAATTGTAGATTAAAACAAATGCCATTTTTTAACTCAGCGGGTCAAAATAGGTCGGGTACACTATTGACTGACAAAAGGTTCATTTCAGAAATGCACGAATGCTGAACATTTATTTTAGGATTACAGCTTCTCATGGCATGTTTCTTAATGAAACTTTCGAGGTCCATAACTTGCGACAGAGTGGCCGTAGCGCAAAAATATGATAATATTCTGAATCAGCGGAGAAAACTGCACCAGATAGATACCGTATTACGTCCAGATTTGACAGATAACTTATTGTCTGAGTACCAGGGCATAAAAGTTACATAAGTAGCTCAGGAGCAGTCAGATTGAAAAACAGACGTCATTTTCGTAATCAGCGGGAAAAACTGCATTAGGTGATATAAATTTTTGTGGCTCTGTACCCTAGATGCGACTGAATTGAATCACCTTTCAAACGAGCATGTTATAGCAAGTGCAGCCGTTTTGTTCCCAAATCATAAAAATGCCGATATCTTCAAAAGTAGGCAACGTAGAGCAAAAATAAAGTTACTTTCGGAATCAGCAGCAAAAACTACGTAAGAAAAACTGCATTGCACCGCGGTTAATGGTCATACTAGCGAGTAGTGCCAGTCAAGAAAAAGGGTTGGTCTCAACTTTGGACGCCAATTTCTCCCGATCCAGAGCGAATCTAGCTAAACTGAATGCATTTTCGAACTCAGCACACAAAACTGCATTTAACAGTATGCTAAGAACTAAGCTTTGCAGAAAAAAATTTTTTTGAACACATTTGAGAGGCCAAAACACCCCCCTCCCCCCTAACCGCACACTTTGGGGCGCTCATTTTGTTTGGCCAACTCATGCCTAACTTTTGTTAAAACATTAGCTTGGCAGGGCCTTTGCACAAAAAGTTATAAAGATTTTTCGAAAAAAAAACGGAGTGGCATTTCGTGGAAATTTCGCAGTTTTCGGCGAATATCTCGGTAACCAGCTGCGATCTGGAAACGGGAGTACCAGAAAATGAAAGGCCATTGGGCCAGCTACAAAACCATATGCGAGTCGAGATCCTAGCTTAAGAAACGAATGAAGGGTGATGGTTTGAATGGAGGGTGTCAGAGCTATTAAAATGAGCCCGAAAATTGCTGCCGACCCAACTTTGAGGGGGTGTAGCTCCGGTTCTAGGGGGTTGCTGGTGGCCGGGCATGCACCGTTGGTCTTCGACTGTGCTCTATTTTAATAGATACAAATATCAGCCAGATCCGTGAGATGGCCCTGCTTGCCCCCTCTCTTCGGCACCAAAGCTGACTTTCTCGCAAAATGCATCTTAAGAGTCAGTCTCTGGGCCAATCGAGTTTCAGTATTCAGACCCAAAAATGAAACTTTGGCGTGGAGGGCTGAAAGTTGGAGGACTAATACGTATGGATAGGTTATATAACCACCGCAAAGGATATCCCGATTCGACGCTCCACGCTCGAGATACGGCCTTCTGAAAATCGGTCCGCTTAACTATGGGACCAAAATTTCAAAATCGAATTTCTAGCGCACTAATCAGTGTTGGGACTTAAAAATTGGGGGTCTAGGGTAACTTTTAGAGTACTTTCAGAATCAACGGTCGAATCCCATTTTCAATGAAAAAAATTTTTTTCGACCCCCTTTGGAGCCCCCTAGCTCGTCTGGAACCCCCCCTACACCGTTTTTTTTATTTCAGAATACTGTAGCGCTATCAATTCCCTATAGTTTGGTATAAGCCACATTGGCTGACCCTTGGAAGAAAGTGGTGAAATATGGCTTCAAAGTTGAAAAATCCTCAAATTTTTAGTTTTGGTACTGCACCAAAATTTCCTGGTGGAGTTTCTAGCGCACTAATTAGTGTTGGGACTTAAAAATTGGGGGATTAGGGTAACTTTTAGAGTACTTTCAGAATCAATGGTCGAATTCCATTTTCAACGAAAAAAAATTTTTCATTCAGGGGAATTTTTGTGGTCAGAAAAAGTGTCATTCTATCAGTATGTCTCTTGAAATCTGATCATATTGTTTTGCTATCACAAAATACACTGCATTTTCTGCAGGTAGCCTCATTGATAATCACCTATGTGTTGTTGTTGGTCCTGTAGGGAATTGATAGCACCACAATATTCTGAAATAAAAAAAACGGTGGAGGGCATACATGTACTAGCTGGAAAGGCCAACCCCCCCTCACCCCCCACCCCCCCCCGAGACAGGTTAAGGGACCCCCCCCCCCCGACCAAAAAATACAAGTACTAGTGGTGGCTCCAGTATTAACAAACTGGGTCAGAAATTACTAATTTTTAGCCTAAAATTCACTTGAAAAGCCTTTGGAAACCGAATTTGGCGCTTCCACTGCTGATATTTAAGAGAAATCGGTGTTTTTGGAAGCCCTTTTTGTCATTTTTTGCTTGTTTTTAGCTCTAAAAAGCTATTTGGCAGCTTAAAATTGCGATTTTTAGCATCCTTACTGAAAAAACGTGCTAAAAACGCATTTCCAGGCGTTCTGGAGCTTTTTGAAATTTTGGACCCCACCTCTGGACGAAACCCCCCCTCGACCCCCCATCTGAGGAAAAACCCCCCTCCTACCCCCCTCCCCCCAGGTCGGCCCGGAGCTGTTACATGTATGGTGTAGGGGGTTCCAGAAATGCATCAATGCTGAACATTTATTTCATGATTATGGCTTCTCATGGCATGTTTCTTAATGAAACTTCAGAGGTGCATAACTTACGACTGAGTGGCCGTAGCGCAAAAATATGATGATATTCGGAATCAGCGGAACAACCTGCACCAGATAGATACCATTTTATGCCCAGATTTGACAGATAACTTATTGCTCGAGTACCAGGGCATAAAAACTACATAAGTCGCTCAGGAGCGGTCAGATTGAAAAACAGATGTCACTTTTGTAATCAGCGGGAAAAACTGCATTAGGTGATATAAATTTGATGGCTCTGTACTCTACATACATGCGACTGAATTGAGTCACCTTTCAAACGAGCATGTTAGAACAAGTGGAGCTGTTTTCTTCCCAAATCATAAAAATGCCGATATATTCAAAAGTAGGCAACGTAGAGCAAAAATAAAGTTATTTTCGGAATCAGCAGGAAACTACACAAGAAAAACTGCACTACACCGCAGTTAATGGTCATACTAGCGAGTAGTGCCAATCAAGAAATAGGGTTGGTCTCAACTTTGGATCCAAATTTCTCCCGATCCAGAGCGAATCTAGCTAAACTGAATGCATTTTCGAACTCAGCACATCAACTGCATATAACAGTATGCTAATCACTAAGCTTTGCAGAAAAAAATTTTTTTCGAACACCTTTGAGAGGCCAAAGACCCCCCTCCCCCCAAACCGCACACTTTAGTGCGCTCATTTTGTTTGGCCAACTGATATCTAACTTTTGTTAAAACATTAGCTTGGCAGGGCCTTTGCACAAAAAGTTATAAAGATTTTTCGAAAAAAAACGGAGTGGCATTTTGCGGCAATTTCGCAGTTTTCGGCGAATATCTCGGTAACCAGCTCGGTATTGCAGCCGACCCAACTTTGAGGGGGAGTAGCTCCGGTTCAAAGGGGTTCCTGGTGGCCGGGCATGCACCGTTGGTCTTCGACTGTGCTCTATTTTAAGAGATATAAATATCAGCCGGATCCGTGAGATGACCCTGCTTGCCCCCTCAAAGCAGACTTTCTCGCAAAATGCATCTTAAAAGTACAGTTTTAACAACAGTGGAGGGCTTAAAAGAGTCAGTCTCTGGGCCAATCGAGTTTCAGTATTCAGACCCAAAAATGAAACTTTGGCGTGGAGGGCTCAAAGTTGGAGGACTAATACGTATCGATAGGTTATATAACCACCGCAAAGGATATCCCGATTCGACGCTCCGCGTTCGAGATACGGCCTTCTGAAAATCGGTCCGCTTAACTATGGGACCAAAATTTCAAAATCGAATTTCTACCGCACTAATCAGTGTTGGGACTTAAAAATTGGGGGTTTAGGGTAACTTTTAGAGTACTTTCAGAATCAACGGTCGAATTCCATTTTTAATGAAAAAAAGTTTTTTCGACCCCATTTGGAGCCCCCTAGCTCGTCTGGAACCCCCTACACCGTTTTTTTATTTCAAAATATTGTAGCGCTATCAATTCCCTACAGTTTGGTATAAGCCACATTGGCTGACCCATGGAAGAAAGTGGTGAAATATGGCTTCAAACTTGAAAAATCCACAAAATTTTAGTTTTGGTACTGTACCAAAACTTCCTGGTGGAGTTTCTGGCGCACCAATCAGTGTTGGAACTTAAAAATTGGGGGTTTAGGGTAACTTTTAGAGTACTTTCAGAAGCAATGGTCGAATTCCATTTTCAATGAAAAAAATTTTTTCCAGCATTTGGGGCCCCTAGCTCACTTGCCTGAAACCCCACTGAGCGGTATTTCAGATGCTAAGATATAAAGATGTCCGTTGTAGAAATCTGCTACAAACTACAGTTTTCTTGTTTGTCTCTACATATATGCAGTACAGAACTTTTATTCGTCATCATCGTCTGTTGACAAAGAACTTTTGGCTGTAACATAATTTTGCCAGACTATGTCATCTACCGTTTCAAAGATTTCATCTGTATCAAATTCCAACCGGTTTATATAGGCATAAGTAACAGAACCTTCTGGTGTCTCAGACTCCATTTCTGGGTCAGCCAATGTGGCTTATACCAAACTGTAGGGAATTGATAGCGCTGCAATATTCTGATATAAAAAACGGTGTAGGGGGTTCCAGACGAGCTAGGGGGCTCCAAAGGGGGTCGAAAATTATTTCATTGAAAATGGAATTCGACCGTTGATTCTGAAAGCACTCTAAAAATTACCCTAAACCCCCAATTTTTAAGTCCCAACACTAATTAGTGTGCTAGAAACTCCAGCAGGAAATTTTGGTGCAGTACCAAAACTAAAACTTTGAGGATTTTTCAACTTTGAAGCCATATTTCACCACTTTCTTCCAAGGGTCAGCCAATGTGGCTTATACCAAACTATAGGGAATTGATAGCGCTGCAATATTCTGAAATAAAAAAACGTTGTAGGGGGGTTCAAGACGAGCTAGGGAGCTCCAAAGGGGGTCGAAAAAAATTTTTTTCATTGAAAATAGAATCCGACCGTTGATTCTGGAAGTATTCTAAAAGTTACCTTAAACCCCAAATTTTTAAGTCCCAAAACTGCTTAGTGCGCTAGAAATTCGATTTTGAAATTTTGGTCCCATAGTTAAGCGGACCGATTTTCAGAAGGCCGCATCTCGAGCGCGGAGCGTCGAATCGGGATATCCTTTGCGGTGGTTATATAACCTATCGGTTCAGAGACTGACTCTTAAACTACTACCGGCTTTTTCCGTAAAAACGCCCATGGGCGTTTATTTAGTTTTGGCACTTTTCACAGATTCTGTTCTAAACTGAATAAACGCCCAGGGGTGGCTATTTGGAACGTACTGTACATGTGCGTTTATTTGGAATTGGCAACAGCTTTCTGGCTGAGCGCGGTCTGTCTGTGAGTTGATTTTTTGCACTGATTCTTCAACGACAACTGATAATCGTCTTTCTATACTGAAACTCATGCTTCTAGCCGCAATTTATGAGGTTTTAACCCATTTTTCATCATATTTTTTATGTTTTCCTGGACAAAATGTTTTATCTTAATAAACGCCCATGGGCGTTTATTTGGAAAGCCTTTCCAAATAAACGCCCAGGAGGCCACTATTTGCGGAGGCGTCTATATGGAAAAACCCGGTAGATACAACCAGAGAAAAAATCAAATCACTTAATCTTGGAAAAACCGGGATTACTGAATCAATATGAATACATTTTTGAAATCGCCATGGTCTCTAGATTCTAAAAAAAACTAAAAAAATTCTCACTAAAAAATCGCCTTCAGCCCATCAACACAAAAAGCCGATTTTTTCCCTTTCGCAAATTAGCGTTACAAGGGAACGTTGCGCAGATTAGGTTAAACGACAGTACAGAGCTTGGGTCCCTCTGAGCAAAACGCGCTCCGACGCTTCAACAAGGAGTTATTGGCAAAAAACACAGAATGCACGGTATTTTGAAATGTGCTTTAATATCGCTATAATTTGGTGACCTCAGTGTTGGCCGATTCGAGTCAAATTTTGCAGACACAACAACCAGTATACCTAGTATTATAGCTTAAAATATCAGCCCGATCTGCGAAAATCTATCTGCGCATGCTGGAGAAACAAAAGAAACAGTGAATTTGAACCAAAAAACACGTTTTTGCCCTAATTTGCATATTAGTGATGTTCGAGCGAAAATATTTCTGGTGCGTTATTTTCTACCATAGACCTATCCATTTATCACATAAAAACTATAGGTCAGAATTTTTCATGTTGGCGGTTTGTAGGGGACCCGCCCCGGTTTTATAAAATGTGGCTCTTAACTTGCACCTTTAAAGTGCAGAAATCACTGGAGTGGACTTAATATTAATTTTTATGTACGGCATATATACATGCAGTATACCGGTTAAGCACAAGCACAGAGTCCTAAAAAATCATCCTATTTATGGAGATTTATTGTACCTTTCCAGCAGTTTGCCTTCACACATGGACAATCAACAAAAAGCAAGATAAATGAGTGAACAACACACAGCAATTACAACAGATTAAATAGAGCAATAATACATTCAACTAGAGTGCGAACAATACCTAAAAAACCCAATACCCCAATACCCAATACCCAATACCAATACCTGAGACCCCCAATACCCCAATACCCAATACCCAATACCCAATACTTGCATAGCTGGGCCAAAAATTGCAATTTCACTGGACAGGTACATTCAGGTTGCATACACAAGATTTTTTGCACTGCAATTAAAATTTTTAAGAGCCCTGGTTGGGCCGCTGCTCAAGCAGGGCGAGAAAATTTTGAAAAATTAGCTTTTCAGAAAGCATTTAGAAGTCATTTTGGGCATAAATTTTGCAGAATTAACGGTTTGGGTATTTAATTCGTAATTCAGTCCTGTTTCTTCTGGGGAATTTTTTCCTAATGGCCGGAAATTGTGTGCACCACCGCAATAGCCATGGGTACGGTACTGGTACATTATGGTGACATTAGAAATGTTACCATTTTTATATTAGATTTTCGGAGGAGAGGCTCCGAAAAATCGGGATTTTCGAACGATGTTGTTTATGGACGGCTCATTAACGCGATACAGCTTCCTAAACCGAATCATCGACTAACTTTTTCGATTTTTTTCAGATCAATTTTTCAGGTAAACATCGATTTTTCCATATTTTTACCTGACCCAATTAGTATTGGGTATTGGGGGTTAAAAACCCCAATGCCCAATACCCAATACCCAATACCTGGAAAACACCCCAATACACCCAATACCCAATACCCAATACCCAATACCAGTTCGCACTCTACATTCAACCATTCATTCCGACACGACAAAAGGTTTTTGTCGAAAGAGTAACTCAAAGCATTTAATATAGTTTTTGCTCAGAACCTTATCGACACTAACAAATTTTGCTAGTATTCTACTATAATAATTTTCTAGTCATACATAATCTGTAATTTTGCGTCAATGATGACAGGATTTTGTGATTAAACCTAGTTTAGTTAAACCTAAATTTAAATTAGTAGTTAGTAGTCAATTCAATCAGCGATCCGAGTTTGTAGTAGTGGTTAGTAGTCAATTTGTAGTCCCTGGGGCTGTGTAAAAATGACGATGTCGGTTTGTGGGGAAGGGGTTTTGGGTATTTAAAAACACAAAAAAAATCGTATCGTAAAAATCGCAAAGAATCGCTAATTTGGACTCAACTTCAGCTAAAATGCATTTATTTTTTAAAGGCGATTTTAGAGATTTTCGTGTTTGAAATTGCAATGTTTGTAATTTCTGTGATTAATGGAAAATTTTCGCGTTTTTTGTAAAATTTTCACTTAAACTGTTATAAAATAACTGTAAACAACCGTGCAGATATCAAGATTTGAGACCACGAACTGCGGACGAAAAAATATGTAGTTAGTGGTCAATTTGTAGTCTCATTTCTCCCAAAAGTCAGGTAGTTAGTAGTGTTTTAGTTTGTAGTTAGTATCACTACCAACTAGGTCTATGTGTGACTGGTGAATTCAAATTCTATTGTAGTTGTAGTAGGCGGTGTTATTGGAGGGGCCAATGAAGAGAGAGCTGTGTGTATCGGCCAATAGACAGTGTCCGGAGTAGG
Source organism: Sabatieria punctata (assembly GCA_030248155.1). Classification (NCBI taxonomy): domain Eukaryota; kingdom Metazoa; phylum Nematoda; class Chromadorea; order Araeolaimida; family Comesomatidae; genus Sabatieria; species Sabatieria punctata. The sequence continues at coordinate 23,474 of JASANB010005039.1, read as the reverse complement.
GGTTGAACGCGTAGCTAACGCAACGGAGGTTGTTCTTGCATCGGATGCCACACTCCCCTGCCACCAAGCCGCTGTAGTTGCCGACTACCGTGTCGCCTTGTGGAACGAGACCCAGTCTCTCTCCTTTAAAGTCGTGCTTATAGCTGAACTCTGAAACCAGTTGCCTTCAGTGTTGTGACTAGGGGCCGTCCAATAAACTAGCACGTTCAAAAATTGAAAATATTCGACCCCAACCCCCTTCCAACGTTTTTTCAACGTTTACAGCACAACCCCCTAAAAATTACACTGTTTTTGGTTGACACCCCCTCCCTGACTAAATTTGGTACTGTGTCTGACATTAGAAAATCTTCAATAAAATCGAAATGACACTGTAGAACTTGTGAAAAAGAAACTTATTGACAGTAAACTACCATTTTGGCGGTTGGAAACATGAACTGGGTTAGTTTTCCTGGTAATATAGTTGCGGACAAAAGCTTCCTACGCACCTAAAAAACGTCGACGTTTCCGACACCAACCCCCACCTCCCATGCGACGTTTTGCGACCCAACCGACCACCCCACCCCCTCTCTGAACGTCGTAGTTTATGTTCGGCCCCTAAACTATGACGTTCAATAATTCGAAATTTTGGACCCCCACTCCTTCGCAGACTTCAAAGCGATTTTTCCGAAGTATGATCGGTGCACTGTAAACTAGAGAGTGTACACTCCCTTCTCCGCTGAAGGTACAAATAGATTGCGGTCAAACATGATCAAGACCTTTAGATTATGTTTGTTTTGTACTGAACTGGTAATAATAATAACTATACATACATGCAACAGGTCATCCGCCGAAGGGGGAGGGGGGTGGGTGTCTGGCGCCGGGCGGGGGGTCTGAGCCCAAATTTTGGGAGGCTGGTTGGGCACTAAAAACGCTCAAAAATCGAAAAATCATAATTTTTCGGCTGAAATCGTCAAAAACCGCTAATTTGGGCTGAAAAAACAGCTACAATGTGCTTTTTAAGGCGATTTTTGAAATTTTGTGTCTGAAATTGCATAAAATCGCAAAAATTTGTTCACAATTTACATCACTAGTGGCTTTGCGCCTTGCGGACTAAACCACTACGCCAACTGTGCCCGCTACCCAGGCCACGGAAAGCTGGTGACAGCGAGTAGATAAATGGGAACCGACTAGAGCTGCCTAAACACCTAAAACTACAATAGCAACCACACATGTGTTGGGACATATGGGAACCGGGACAGCTACCACCGAGACCAACTCAGACTGGCACCGAGCATGTGTTTAGGCTAGTAGCGAAGGAAGCCATACATGTAACAGCTCCGGGCCGACCGGGGGGGAGGGGGGTAGGGGGGTTTTCCTCAGGTCGGGGTCGAGCTCGAGGGGGTTTCGCCCAGAAGGGGGTCTAAAATTTCAAAAAGCTCCAAAACGCCTGGAAATGCGTTTTTAGCACGTTTTTTTTCAGTAAGGAGGCTAAAAATCGCTATTTTAAGCTGTCAAATAGTGTTTCAGAGTTAAAAATAAGCAAAAAATGACAAAAAGGGCTTCCAAAAACCTCGATCATATCCAAGATTTCCGAAAGGTGGGGTGTAAAATTTTGAAAGTGCCTGGTTGGGCCGCTGCCCAACCAGGGTAAGAAAATTTAGCAAAAGTTGCCTTCAAAAACGCGTTTAAAAGGCATTCCGAACTTAAAATTAGCAGAAATTACAAGTTTTAGTTGTTTAGTGGCCTGGTAGGGCTTCTGCCCGACCAGGCCGAGAAAATTTTGAAAATCTAGCGTTCAAAAACGCATTTAAAAGGCATTCCGAACTTAAAATTAGCAGAAATTACAAGTTTTAGTTGTTTAAAGTGGCCTGGTAGGGATTCTGCCCGACCACGCCGAGAACATTTTGAAAATTTAGCCTTCAAAAACGAATTTAGAAGGCATTCTGAGCGATTTCTGAGCCAGTTTGTTAGTACTGGAGCCACTACTAGTACTTGTATTTTTGGGTCGGGGGGTCCCTTAACTTGTCTCGGGGGGGGGGGGGTGTTTGGTGGCCTTTTCAGCAGGGGGGTAACCCCCCAAACCCCCCTAGTACATGTATGAAGGAAGGGCAGGATGTGGGTGTGCGTGATGGGCCCGCAGTGTGGCCTAACACAGGGGCTATGACGCGGACAAACCATCCATCCAGTGTATTGCCAATACAGTTGTCTGTATATATACATATACATATACATTATTTGCATAATATACATTGGTTTTCGTTTGCACATATACATATACATATGCATTCGATTTTCCAATATGTTTCATACATATGCAAACGAACCTAATATGCAAACGGTTTGTATATTTCCGTTTGCATAATTCTAGTGATAGTATGCAGTGCTAATTTATAATTATTATCTGTGCTAAAAATAACGTGCTGTACCAAAATTTCGCTCCCAATTTGGCCTTCTGTTCCACCTGATTATCATTCAGAAGTTTAGTGTTTGCTTTTTGGATAGGTCTAATTAATCTACATTGTACTTACTACTAAATACAGTGTTGGCCAAAAAAGACCGCCTGACCATTTTTTGAGTTTTCCGAATAATTTCAAATGGCCACCATTCCGTCAACTGAATGAATAAATTTTTGGCACGATTATTAATATTTCTTAAGAGTCTGTTTTGGTCAAGTCCTAGCCTGCTAGCCTTCTGTAGCCTGGAGTTATGCCCTTCCGAAATGAACTGACTGGAATTTTGAGACGTCAACTTTGAACATAAATATCTCACGAACCCTTCATCGGATATTTCCCAAATTTTCCAGGTTAACCAATCTTTACATGGACTTAGGAACCCAATGAGCGCAGCTTTCTAACACAACCGGTTAAAAAATCCGCCAGATTTTATCTGGTTCTGTTAGAAAGCTGATCTCTCTGGGTTCCTAAGTCCGTATAAAGATTGGTTAACCTGCAAAATTTGGGAAAGATCCGATGAAGGGTTCGTGAGATATTTATGTTAAAACTGCCATCTGAAAATTCCGCATCCATTGATTTCCGAAGGGCATATAGGGCTATAGCAGGTTACCAGGCTAGAACTTGGCCAAAACAAACTCTTAACAATAAAATAATAATGATCCTGCCAAAAATCTTTTCATTCGGTTGAAAATTGACGGAATGGTGGCCATGTGAATTTATTCGGAAAACTCGAAAAAAGGCCGGGCGGTCTTTTTTATGGCCAACACTGCATGCTGGTTAGACTAGGCCACTGTTTGGTGTCAGGAAATGAAGTGTTGCAAGTCATTTTCTTGTTGCTCAAGCCCCGGGTTCAAGTATTTCTCATGGAAATAAAAAATTAACTGGAGCTAACCTACGTAAACCGGTTTTCTCTTTTGTAAGACATTTTGGAATTTGTTTGGAATTCACTGTTTTTTCAAGGCTAAAGTAGTCTGAACTCATTTACCAATATTGTTGCAAGCGGATTCTGACTAAAAATTAGATTTTTTGCCAAATTCTGCAGTTTTACGAAAATATACAAATATGCAAAAAATATGCAATAATTCTATTTTTGTTTGCATATGTATATATACATATTCATATACATTTAAACCTACTTTGTATATATACATATACATATATATTTGAAAATCCTAATATTTGCCATCTGTAATTGCCAAGCAAATCCTCACCAATCTGGCAAATGGGTCCCTGACAGTTCCCGTCACATCCAGTGTCACTTATTCCTCCATTCCAGCCAGGAGCAGTATGGATGATTCCGCAAAACGGACCACTCCCAGTGTCATCTGGTTCATTGTCACCAGTGAACCAAGGGGTTGTAGCCAGAGGAGCTGGGGTCTTTTCCTGCTCCGACTTTACCCAGTACCAGCCTTTCTTTGGATCAGGATCGCTGTCTTTCTCCAAACCCAGCCACCACACCCAATATCCCACCGACTACAACATTTCACATCCATGCATTTACACTCTACTTGGCAATACCGTATATGGCACTGGCACCAAAGCTACCGTACCAGCACCATCATACATGTAACAGGTCATCCGCCGAAGGGGCAGGGGGGTTGGGGGGCCTAGCGCCCAAGGCTCTCCTGTTACATGTATGGATGGATACCATATAGGGTACATACCCCCATGTACTATAAACTGTACTTTGGTACCAGTACTATAAGGGGCTCAGCAAAAATGACGTCATCGGTTAGGGGCTACTGTTGCCCAGTTAATTTATTTTCTAATTAACTTGCTATTAACTTGCTTGTAACTGTCGGGAATTTTATTTACTTGCTAGACACCGCAAATTCAAATTTAATTTGTTATTAACTTGTTATTTGCTAGAGAAATTTGCCATCAATTTGCTAGAATTTGCTACAAATTTTTCGCTCAACCAATTGATGCCTTCGAGATTTTCCGATTATAAAACACCCACAGTTATTATAAGATCATGATTATCAAAATGGCGTAAAAACTGACCCATTTGGGCATTTTCCTATTTGTCTTATAAGTAGAACACTCCGGTACCGTCTAAAATCAAAAGTATACATTGTATTGCATCTCAGTTTGGCTTAACTGACTTTTAGGGGTCCCTCCATTATACCTATATTAATTAATCACTTTCTTGCTTAGATTTCTTAGGCTTAGGCTTAGGCTTAGGCTCAAGCTTAGGCTTAGGCTTAGAAGGTCTAAAGAAAGGTCAACTCATTTTGGACTGACACGACCCAGCTTTTGAGCTGTTTCCTCAGGAATTGAGTATTGATTTAGCAAATTTATATTTAATTCATATCAAATAACAAATTTGTATCAACTTAAATTTCAGAACTTGGGTACCACCAAGCAAATTAATAGCAAGATATTTTCATGTGAAGGCTGGGCAAGCAATTTAATAGTTATTTAATTTCAAAGTAAATTTACTCGGAAACACTACTGGATACCTCACTGTTGTCAATACCGATAACTGTGTCGATGGCTTTTTCACTAAATTTGATAAATTACTATAGATTTTCGAATTTTTTTCTTTGATTTTCTTAAAAATAACGAAAAAGTCTTCCAAAAATAAACTGTTTCTAAATACAGAAAAATAACTACGTAGAAGAACCTAAAAACTATTGTCCCAAAAAACTTACTCATTTGAATGCAGGCATTTTTACAAATTGTAGGGTTGGAAAAAAGTGGCGTCATATTTTCACTACTGGAAGGGGGTTTGGAATCGAAAAATGTCCAAAAATCGATTAAGTCATTTTTGCACGGCCCTTAAACGGCGTAAGTGCTTGACTGTCACTGTAGTAACCCAATCAGCCAACTGTTTCGCCACTTACAGGAGAGAAAGCCTGAAGCAGCTGATCAAAGGTGCTTCTATCCTTAACGAATGCCAAGTGAGCGTTGGAGAATTTCTGACAAGTGGCTTTGGCGGTTGCGAGATTGGCTGAGTTGAGATCTACCGCCACCATACATCTGTGCTCGATTAGAAGAGACATCATATTAGACTGATTCAGGGACTGACAAGCGCTCTTGAAGTCTGCAACTTTAGTTTGAACTTGAAAGAAAAGTTTCCCTTTTCTATGCTTTCTACATTTAATTTAATTTAAATTTCTCTATTTCGTATGTTGTTGAATTTCTCAAGATTCGGTCAAACCAAACCAGAGTTAGATATTTTCCCGAAAAAACCTCGACCTGTTTTTTCCTTTTTTTTCCAAGACCATCAATAAACGCTATATGTAAATTTTCTTACAGCAGTTTGACTTTTAGTTTTAAACTGCCAAATTTTTTGGTCTTTTCGGTTGTTTTTCTAACATTCTAACAAAAGTGCAATTTTTAATTGAAAGATTACATAAACTAGCTATTTTCAGTTTGATTTTTTGCCGCCATTTATGTTTTTCCCGAGTCTTAGTTGGAAAAAACACCTGAAAAAATACACTTCACATCCCTGTACCAAACTTTAACACATAAAATTTCCACTATTTTGGCACTTGTAAGTTTCAAATTTCAGACAATTTGGTCAAAATTAGCGAAAATCACAGCAAAAGGAAATGTTGTCATTCTTTTTGGGACACCCTGTTCCAGAACAAAACAAATCAACATTTAGCTCACCTGCCAGTACTGAATCTGGTGCAAGCCAGACAATTAGAGCGGTGCTCAGTACTACCCACAGCATTTTATAGCTCTGTTAGAAGCTGCTTTAGCTGCTGATGATATCAGTCTGGTCGCTAAGTACACAGAACCAAGCTATGGTGACAGAGCCAAACTATAACTAATAATATTAATTTGATTTGGTTGGTTCGTATACACAGGTCACACATCAAGTAACGATTCCACTCTTAAAACTATCCGAAATACACGGTTTGATGCTGTAATTCCTTTAGAAAACGTGCATATGTATTCTAAGAATCTATTTTCTCTGAACACGTATGTGTATGTACATAAACATATACCTATGTATTCCGAAAATGGTGCATATTACAGTGCCGCTCTCAAACAGCTCAACTGCCAGAATTGGACCAGAATTTGGACAACAGCCAGACATCCTTTGAACACCTTTCTTTGTTGGCGTTGTTTCTGAGGTGTAATTAATGTTGGTGGATTCAGGTGCCATTACGCCGACTTTATTGTTGCGAAGAGGTGCCATACGCCGACTAGGTGCTAAACGCCTACTGGAGTACTGCTTTACGACGACTGAGTGGGTGCTAAACGCCGACTCAGCAGTTGCGATACGCCCACTTGTAACTTATGTGTATAACCTTCGTGTCCTGTATTCATGCATAGTAGATACGCAAGTCCAGCCTATGCGGCACATATAGACCTATTTCCTCAGAGAGTTTCAATAAATTCGTTCGAACAATGAGTTTTCTACTCTAATTTGATCATCAGGGGTGCAATAGAAACCGAATTTTAGCAAAAGAAACCTGAATCAGAGAAATACGTCATGTAAATACATATGTCAATATGAGAAATATATGAGAAAATAATATATATATGTTAATATATGAGAAACATGTCATGTAAATATCATGTATCAGGGAAATATGTCATTTAAGAAGAAAAATGAATAGAAGTTGCGAAGATTGTAGTCTTAGTTTAAAATAGTTTTAGTTATCAAATTCAGTTCCAAAATATGTAGTTTGTAGTACTACAAATTAGGTCTATCTCAATCCGTGATCTACAAACCTTTTATATATTTGCAAAGAGAAATTTACGTCCCCCACTGAAAAAACTTTAACCCATTGATGCAGACCGGGGACAACCACCTCCTCTGGGGACACGGTGTTCCAGATGTCCCGACGGGGACACGGTTGGGGACAAGCCAGGACAAGCCCCAGAGACAAGGTGGGACTTGTCCCGGGACAAGGGGGGTTCCAGTCATTTCTTCGGCCACACTGAATATTTATTTGTGATGGTGTACCTACATAGGTTGAGTACAGGTAAACTGGGTTCATTGACATCCATTTTCCAGTTAAAAGACCGTGGTCTTAGTTAAATTGGCCAATTTTAACACCCAAGTAAATGTTTTTAAAGTGAACAAAAGCTGTCTATCGTTAGAAAACAAGGGCAGAAGTACATTCGAATGTAAAACATGATATTCTGCTTTTTGTTTTCGACACAATACAGTACTTTGCAATGCTTCAACACTATTTCCTTGAAAAACTTCAAAGAAAGTTTTACAAATTAAACTTAAAATGGTCAGGAATGCCAGGAACAACCATCTATGTCAAGATCAATTTAATGTTTGGCCAAAAATCCGTTTTTTGAAGCGAAATAACATTTTCCAGTTATAAGACCATGGTCTTCAAAATGGCACCAAAAAGTGACCCTAAATTTGGGCATTTTCCAGTTATAAGACCAGGGGCCGGTTGCATGAAACTCTCGCAAGTGGTTGCGAGTCTCGTAACTGGCCGCTGCTCTCGCAAGTGTCTCGCAAGTTGGCCATCGCAAGTGTTGACCGTTGCATGAAAAATTGGCGCTCTCGCAAGTCGCTGCGATCGTCGCAAATCCTGCGAGAGCCAGAGGCGGTCCACAAAGTTGCGAGAGTGCGCTGTCAACGTAATCTAAAGGCTTTAAAGAACACCAGTCCGCATTTTGTTCTATTCGATTCGATGTGACGGGGGGGTCGACCATACGACCCTACGATCAGACCCGAGGGTCCATTTCGATGCCCCGTATAAATGAAATCGACCAAGTCGAACTTACCACCTACCCGAGGCTTTAATCAGCCTCAGGAGGTCCCTAACAGATAATTCACTCAGCTCCTGGGTGGTCAGATACCTTCGCCCCAGGATCCTATACCTACGCCCAGCCAATGCGTCACATTGTGTGACCAAATGTTCAGGCGTTTCCTCTTCTTCTGAGCAGAAGGAGCATGTTGGATCATCCACCAGGCCCATAATGCTAAGATGCTTATTAAGGTTACTACTGTGTCCGGTTAACCAACCAACCACCAGCTTTAGTTCCCTTCTACTAAAACTAAGTAGTTCTCTGGTTACTACCGATCTAGGTCCCAGAACAAACTGCTTAGACTGCCTACAGTCGGTCCTTAGATCCCAGTCAAACTGCAACTGGTTCCTAGCCCAACTTCTTAATTCAGTACGTACTTTCTTAACAGAGATGCCAAGGGCCGGTTCCGGCCCTATAAGTGGCAACTCTGAAGCCGCCCGGGCTAGTCGGTCAGCTTCCTCATTTCCCTCCACATTCGAGTGTCCAGGTACCCACACCAGCTGTAGCTTCTTCTGAAGCGCCAGTCGTTGTAGTTCCCTGACACACTCTGCAACCAACTTAGAGCTGATGCGTGGAGATACTAAAGCTTTTAAAGCTGCTTGACTATCTGAACAAATACAGATCTTCTGCTCAAGACAGTTAACTAATCCGGGATCCCTGGCGCAGTTCAAAATGGCATAGACCTCCGCCTGGAAAACCGTTGCGTATTTTCCCAGGGGAAAGGAATCCTCTACCCCTAGTCTCTGTATAAATACTCCTGCTCCCGAATTCTCCAAACCTGTTAACCTGGAACCATCCGTATAACAGTAGAGAGTATCGGTTGCATTAGGAACATTACCTTGCCAGACCTCCCTACTCGGGAAGTCGACTTGGTATTTCTTATCAAACACATAATTGGGTAGTTGTTGGTCACTTGGGAATTGGTACAATGGCGATAAATCGCACAATTGTGCCCAAACACTACAGTGACCACGACCTACCCTGTGCCACTGATTAGTACTTTTAAGTCTGTAGCAGGTCGCCATCGCTTCCACTTGAATCCAGGTGTGTAGCGGTGGAAGACACAACAGAACTTCCATTGCTGCTGTAGGTGTTGTTTTTAGAGCCCCTGTTATGCATAAACATGCCAGTCGTTGTATACGGCCTAGCTGTGTTTTGACGCATTCCAGGTTCGTCCGTTTCCACCACACTACAGCAGCAAACGCTATCATAGGTCTAATGACTGCCAGATACAGCCACCTGACCATCTTAGGTGACAATCCCCAGTTGTTCCCAATTGCTCTTTTGGCCTGGCAGAAAGCTGCCTTAGCTTTAGAGCATTTGGTCTCAAGATGGGCTGCCCAGTCTAAACGGGAGTCCAAAACGACCCCCAAATATTTAACTCTTTTGACTAACTGAAGCCGTTTCCCATAGATCTTAGGGAGTTTAAGCCCAGTTAGCCGCCGTCTCCTTGTGAATAGGATCAGCTCTAACTTGTCCGGCTGTACTGCCAGACCTTCTTCTTTACACCATCCTTGGACAACTGTAAGCGCCCTCTGCATGAGGTCACACACAGTGTCTAGGAATTGTCCTTCTATGAGAACTACCCCATCATCCGCATAGCCTAGGGCGTTGAACGACGAATCGTTTAAACGCACCAGTAGGCTATCTACAAGGAGTATCCAAAGTAGGGGAGATAAAACCCCTCCTTGTGGACACCCCCTTCGCGTATTGATGGATCTACTACATTGTCCCATATGAGCGGTCACAGTACGGAGTTTAAGCATGGCCTGTATCCATTGGATAAGGATACTCTCCACGCCTCTCCTCCTCAGCGCCCGCTCAAAGGAAGCAAAAGATGCATTGGAGAAAGCTCCTTCTATATCAAAGAAAGCTCCTAATGCAAACTCTTTTCGCTCTAGAGCTCTATCCACACGACCCACCAGACAGTGTAAAGCTGTTTCCACAGATTTTCCTACCTGGTAAGCGTGTTGACTAGGGTGGAGTGGTATGTGCCGAAGCACCCCATCTCTCAACCACCTATCGATCAAACGTTCCACGCTCTTCAACATGAAAGAGGATAGACTAATTGGTCGAAAGGATTTTGCTTTTGCGTATGAGTCCTTACCTGGCTTGGCTATAAAAACCACCCTCACCTCTCGCCAGAGTTGAGGTATATAAGCCAGTGCAACTGATGCTCTAAACACTCGCACCATAGGTTTGATAAGAATATCAAGCCCTTGTTGCAAGAGTGCCGGAAAAACTCCGTCTGGTCCAGAGGATTTGTATGGTTGGAAAGTTTTCACCGCCCATATCACCTTATCCTCCGTGACAATTCTGTCAGCTAATCTCCAGTCACCCCGGGCTCCCCCTGGAGCCTGGTTGTCTGGTTCCAATGTCATGTTTGCTGCAGTTCCCCCAGGAAAATGCACATCTAGTAGGTATGACAAAGCAGTCTCCCTACTTTCCGTGTAAGTCCCATCTGGTAACTGAAGCATACCGACCTCTATTGGAGGATCCCTGTTGAGAACTCTGTTTAGCCGTGCAGTGGCCTTAACCCCCTCCACTTCCGTACAGAATTCCCTCCAGGATTCCTTCTTAGCAGACTTGACAGTCGCCTTATACTTCCGTTGAGCACTCCTATACTCATCCCAGTCCTGTTCGGCCCGGGTGAGTAGTGCCCAGCGCAACTTCCTTCTACATTCACTTCGTAGTACCGATAGTTGCCGGTTCCACCAAGGGACCCGGCTACTCCCAGTCCTAACTCTTTTTAGCGGGCAAGCCCCTTCGAATGAGTTCAAAATACTACCTTGGAGCAAACTCACTTCCTCTTCTAATCCTTGTACGTCCCGGATGATCACCTGACGGTCGCCCAGTTTACGTCCTAGGTTGTCTTTATAGACACCCCAGTCCGTAGAACGCGGGTACCTCCGATATTCAGGTGGTGCTCTTTCCAGGCGTATCTGAAAATAAATGTGTCTATGGTCAGATAGTGAATCTTCCCGCGCCACACGCCAATCTAAGATATCCATTGCAATGCATGGAGACACTAAAGTAAGATCTATAACAGAGAGACCCCTACCTATAAAGGTGGGTTCATGACCCCTGTTAATGATTTCTAAATCAGAGGCAATGACATACTCCAGAAGGTGATGGCCTCGGGCATTTACATCCCGACATCCCCAAACTGTATGATGTGCATTAGCATCACAGCCTATTACTAGGGAGCGATGGCCCCGATGGCAAAAATCCACCACTTTTATCATTTCACGGGTTGGAGGTAACTCCCCCCCTACAACTTGTGGCAGGTAGATAGAGGAGAAGACAACCAATCTTCTCCGTCCGCCCACCAACAAGTCCACTTCTATTGTACTAGCATCCTGGGTACTTAGATGAGGCATGAATACTACATCTAGCGCCCTAGAAGCATAAATACAAGATCTAACATGTTGACCAGGTACACCTCGATAAATACGGCCCCCTAAAGATCCTAAACCCGCAACTCGATTATTAATCGTGTACGGTTCCTGGATTAAGGCTATAACAGATCCACTTGTCTGCAGCTTCGCCAGGCTCCTGCATAGAACCGCAGAAGCCGCACGGCTATGCTGCAAGTTGATCTGAATAACCATAAGGTTGGTTGGCGCTGGCATCATTCAACACACTGCACCACCCTCCCTATACTTAATCTTTACTCCTTACCCGAGCTTCCTTGTTGGTTGACCAGATGGTCACCCGACTCAGCTCAAAGTAAGGTCGCATGTCCAGCCCTCGAAGAACGCCCAGGGACACATCATCAACACTAATAAAGTAGTGAGTGTGTGACTCACCACTCCTAGTGTCAAGAATGCGCCACCGGTCGGTCCTGAGACCTGGATTCTGGTCCTTGAGTGTGCCCAATACTATTTCCGGTTGTTGTTGAACACCCGGAATCAGCAGGTTCACTCGAGTCCACTTAGGCAGTTGGCTCACCGGCACAATGGTGTACCGTTGAGCTTCCCCGCCTTCCTCACCTGACAGGAACACCGACTGCTGCAACAACCAGTCGAGGCTTTCCTGATTTGCGCAGGTGACCTTGAAGACCCCCTGCATCAATCCGGAGCCCTCGAACCTGGGTGTGACACCAGAGGTGTCCCTACTCCTAACTGCCTGCACCAGTGCTGCTCTGATCCCCGACACTTCGCCTGTTTCCAGGTGTCGATAGGGGTCGTCCTTGCACACAACTGCTGCTTGCAGCTCTCTCACCACCGCATCTGCGTAGCTACTCGCAGTTCCCTCCCGGAACCGCTTTGGCTTCTGTTGCTTGCTACTCACCGGGGTCTCACCTGACACCCGAGGACGCTTTCGGGTACCAGGTGCTCCCCCAACTTTCGCTTTCTTTAGAAAAGTCTTCCCAGTTTCACCCGGTTTCTCAGCCTCTTTCGAGGCAGCTCCCGAGCTACTACCAGGTTGACTACCAGCGGTGGGTTGCAGGGAGGAAGATCCAGATGGCTCTGTCGCTGCCGAAGCAGCCTGCCGAGCCTTCCGTTTCTTCCGCTGCTGCGCCCCACTTGGTCTTCTCGGCTTCACCCGAAGGCTAGCCACTTCTTCTGCCAGGTTCGCCACCGATGCGGCCCCCTGTTCCTCCGAGTGGCCCGCTTCCTGACCAGTGACATCAGGGCCTAACGACCCGTCACCAGCACCGGTCAGTCCGCAGGCAATGACAGATCTGCTACTCGCAGACGGGAGTGGACCACCGACAGCACCTGCCGTCACCGCACTGTCGGTGGGGTCCCCAGAGATTATGAAGCCCCTTTGCTGGGTACCGGGGCATGTTTTGCTTTCTCCTTCCATAGAGAAAAGTTTCGCCATCCCACGTTGGTACTGGGTGCCCAAGCGGGGCGCCCAGCTCCAGGGGGCACCGCTGGGAGGTGTGGGTATGACTTGCAGGTCATCAAGAGGACGACCCGCCATTTGCCCCCATTTGTTACCAATCCAATTTTGGGACGGCAGAACAAACCCATTCGACACATTTTATTACAAAAAACCCCCCACACAAACCCACTCTTTTTTACCAAACAAAAAAAAAAAAAAAAAAAATAACCGAGCTTTTTTACCCACCCAAATTTAAAAAAACAAAAACACAACACAAACACAAAACAAACGCCAAAAAAAACCCTAAACAAAAAAACAAAAACATGTATAGAAAAAAAAAAAGTTTTTTACTACTCTCAACCCGCCGGAAATCAGCAATATTTCCCCTTTGGGCTCTACGCAGAGATGCGCGCGAGCACATTTTCCCCGCCCTGGTCGGGAGGGCAGCACCATTGGGGCGTGCTCGGTCCGTCCCGGGGCCGAGGCCTGAAAATGCTGTGCGGCCCGGTCCGCCAAAAAATCTTCAATGACCCAGTGTCCGGTGCACATCACTAACTTTAGGTTAGCCGACATTTTAGTACGGTGCATACCTACGTACGTACATATTGCATAAACGTGCGCGGGAAACAAACTGTAAAGCCCTAGATGTGTAGCTAGCAACTAACAATTGCACATTTATAACAGCTCAGTAATAGATCTAACTTGAAAACCCCATCTAGCATATCCTACCTACAAGTATACTTAGCATAAGTTTACTAGTACTGGTGCAATCTGTTAAATGAATTTTTCAGTAAAATCTGCTTCACGCTTTTTTTGAACCAAAATCTATTTTATAGGAGGCCTATGCTTTAGTCATTTTACTTTTCTTGCTCAGAGAACGAAACAAATTAATTAAAATCATATCAGTTTTCGTCGACAGGTCACTGGTATCAGTTCTGGTGCGTGTAGTGCTCGTCTTTACACCAAAAGTGCAATTCTGAGGGCAAGAGGTAGCAAACAATGCAAAAAATGGTCAGAATCACAATTTTATATGCTCTCGCACCAGCTTGCGATCTCGCAACTGCTCTCGCAACTTTACGAGAGTGAAAAGAGTTTCGTGCAACGCACCACTGCGCTCTCGCAACTTACGAGACTCGCAACTCAAGTTGCGAGAGTCGCGGCCACTTGCGAGATCGCAACTTGCGAGAGTTTCATGCAACCGGGCCCAGGTCTTGTAAGTGGAAAACTCCGCTAGTGGTTAGTAGTCAATTTGTAGTCCCTGGGGCAGTGCAATATTGACGACGTCGGTTTATGGGAGGGGTTTTGGGTACTAAAACACTAAAAAATCCTAAAAATCGCAAAGAATCGCTATTTTCGACTCAAATACAGCATTTTTAAATGCGTTCATTTTTAAAGGCGATTTTAGAGATTTTCGTGTTTGAAATTTTACAAAATCGAAAAAATTTGCTCAAAAAATTACGTACTTGCCAGAAAGATCGGAGGGGAGCCGAAAAAATCGTCTCGGGGTACCCGATTGAAGGGCCTGGCTCTTTCGTGTGGGGCAGACCGCCCTGTTAGCTTAAATCGCCCTCTCTAGCCTTAATCATTGGATGATCTAATAGTTGTCATTTATGTATGCACTTATTATTACAGTACAACTACTAAACTAAGTTTGATGATCAACCAACTAAGATGCCAAGCAATGTTTGTAATTTCTGTGATTAATGAAAAACTTTCGCGTTTTTTGTAAAATTTTCACTTAAACTGTTATAAAATAACTGTAAACAACCGTGTAGATTTGAAGATTTGAGACTACGAACTCGCGACGAAAAAATATGTAGTTAGTGGTGAATTTGTAGTCTCATTTCTCCCAAAAGTCAGGTAGTTAGTAGTTTTTTAGTTTGATTCTAGAAGGTACAGATTTCTTAACTATGGGATTTTCACTCATGTTTTTGAAATTCCCCAATTTTAGTGCCCTTTGAGCAACAGGGCTTCCCCATTAGTATGTTATGCCCAATGGCAACACCAACCATTCTTGCAAGTTTCAGGCCTGTACTCCTTGTATTACCAAAAAAATAATTTGCGTGGACCACCCTCATTCCTAGTTTTCGGGTCATAAAACCAGTATGAGTCGGAATTTTGGCACCACACTTGCAGAATATTTAGCCAACCATGTTGTTAATTTTTGCTGAAAATTTGAGCCAAATCGGTAAAGAAGTGACTGATAACGAAACGTTTGAGTGAAGGCCGAAAAAGCGATGGGACATTTTTTTATCTATACTGTATATACTTAAATTTAACGTTGGAAACGTATTTTCAGGCATAAAATTCGACTACGATGCAATAAGCAATACGCATACGCAATACGCAAAAATACGCATTTATTTTTGAATGCGTATACGCATACGCATACGCATTTTTTAACAGAATGCGTATACGCATACGCATACGGAATTTTTGATATTAAACAACAGTAGTGACTGGTGAATTCAAATTCTATTGTAGTTGTAGTAGGCGGTGTTATTGGAGGGGCCAATGAAGAGAGAGCTGTGTGTATCGGCCAATAGACAGTGTCCGGTGTTGGGGTTGACCGCGTAGCTAACACAACGGAGGTTGTTCTTGCATCGGCTGCCACACTCCCCTGCCACCAAGCCGCTGTAGTTGCCGACTACCGTGTCGCCTTGTGGAACGAGACCCAGTCTCTCTCCTTTAAATTTGTGCTTATGGCTGAACTCTGAAACCAGTTGTCTTCTTATAAATCAGCGTTGTGTTTAGCGGCGTCCAATAAACTATGACGTTCAAAAATTGACCCGAACCCCCTTCCAACTTTTTTCGACGTTTACAGCACAACCCCCTAAAAATTACACTGTTTTTGGCTGACACCCCCCCTCCCAGACTAAATTTGGTACTGTGTCTGACATCAGGGATGCCTACCTCGGTTGGAAACATGAACTGGGTTAGTTTTCCTGGTAATATCCGTTACGGGCAGACCGTGCACCAGTGTGGTGCATTTTGAAAATTTGAAACTAGGTAAAGTAATACTAGGTAAAGTTGTCACGTAAAAAACTAGGTAAAGTAATACTAGGTAAAGTTCTCAGCTAAAAAACTAGGTAAAGTAATACTAGGTAAAGCGCAGAAAAACTAGGTAATACTAGGTAAACCTAAAACGCTCGAAATCAAGTCAAAATATTATTTTTGGTTCAATAGAACAATGATGAAGTTAGCGGAGTTAAAATTTACGAAATTTGACACATTTCCAGCAAATATTTGTATTTTATTGATCAAATATGTCAGAAATTCATTCTCTGGGCCACTGTAATCGTGGGAAAGCCGGAAATTTGAAGGTTTGCTGACTGAAAAAGCCAAATAAAACTGAAAATGTCAAACTAGGTAAACTTGTTTACCTAGAAGTACCTAGTTATGTGGATTTAAAACTAGGTAAAGTAAAACTAGGTAAAATAGAGTAACCAGCAACTATAGTCCTTGCCAAAAAAAGAGCGGATTGGCGGTTTTTTGCGAATAACTCCTTATGGGTGCATCGGAGCGCTTTTTGCCTCATAACCAAAGTTGTAGAGCTCGGTACTCTGGTGCAACCTAATCTGCGCAACGCGCCATGGTAATGCTAATCTGCGCAATGGAAAAAAATCAGCTTTTCCTGTAGTTGGGATGAACGCGAGCTTTTCAGTGAATTATAATCTACAGACCTCGGGATTTCAAAAATGTATTCATATTTCTTATAGGTGGAACGGTTCCAGAGTTATACACCATCAAAGTTGGCCGAAAATGCTAAAAATGGCCATTTTTGGCGATTTTCAGATTTCTGGGGGGGATTGGAATAACTCTGGACCAACTCAGCCGATCAGGCTGAAATTCACATATATGGTGTAAAATTTAGTTTTACGTCGACTGAGACACATAAGAACCCTGAAAAATTGACCCTGATACCGTAATCCCGATTTTTTCAACTACTTCAAGATAACCAAATACATGGAATTACAGTTAACGGACAGGAATACAAAATAAGCATGTTTGCAGATGATACGACGCTAACATTAGCTGATGAGGTATCGGTAGTACGTGCTGTCGGAATAATTGACCGTTTTGCAACAGTTTCCGGTCTAAAAGTGAATTCGAATAAGACAGAATGCATGGGACTGGGAATCTGGAAGAATCGTACAGGTCGGTGCGGTCCATTTACGCTGAATGCAAGAGAAGTGCGCATTTTAGGAATAGTTCTATCGCACGATCCAGAGGTGGTACGTCAAAAAAATATCAGAGATAAAATCACGAAAATGAATAAAACACTGTCCTGTTGGCTTGCGCGAGGATTGACTATAGAAGGTCGGATAAACGTGGCACGCACAGTAGGACTATCTCAGCTAATCTACCCTATGACTGTTCTAAAAATATCAGATTTAGAAAAAAAAACAAATCGAGAGGTGCCTCTACAGATTTATTTGGAGAGAAGGCAAGCCCAAAGTAAAAATGAAATCCTTAATACAGGATTATCCTAAGGGAGGTCTGAGAGCTCCCAGCATTCAGGTACTCAATGACTCACTGAAACTGCGTTGGGTTACAAGGTTAACTAAAGATTACCCCTGCAAGTGGTTCCAGATAGGTATGCGGAAAATGCAGAGGTACGGTGGAATATACAACATCGTAACCAGTCGCTTTAACTGGAACGAACTGAAAACTCACCTCAATCCGTTTTACAGTGAAATTTTGAAAGTGCAGACGGAATACTGGGACAACGTCCTTTTTCCACAACCAAATGGCCAACCACTATTGGTACGAACCTTTATGAACAATAAGGAAGTTAAAACTGGACAACCAAAACGGATGTACTTTAACCCGATTTTAAAAGAGTCTGGGATACAAAGAGTTCGAGATTTATTAGGTGACAACGGCCATTTTCTGAATTATCAGGAGGCTCTGCAGAAATTTCCACACTTAGTGATTGATCGAAAGCAATGGAATAGACTGTGGACTGCATTACCAAGACAATGGAGAAACGAAATTCTTACAAACTGGAATGAGCTGCTGGTAGCTTATGAAAGATATGACCCAGATCTGTATGAACCTCAGAAGATGAGTATTGCTAGGTATAAAAAGTATAAACTGGATAAGTTATATGAGAAGCCGGCCGCTCAGCAGAAATGGTTTGAAAGGTTCTGGGTCTCAGAGGAAGCGTTCAGTAAGGCTTGCAAGCGAGCTCATACGCTATCAAGCGACGTCCGACTGCGAAACCTACAGTACCGTATTGTACATAGAATCATCCCTACTCAGCAATATTTGTACTATAGGCGTATTGTACAAGATATGCACTGTAAGCAATGCCACCTGCAGGCTGTAGACACACCTGAGCATATGCTCTACTTCTGCCCAATTGCGAAACGAGCTTGGAGAATGCTGGAACAATTAATTCTTGAAGTAGAAGAACAACAGATCTCCTTTGATTTAATCTCTGCTTTGTTTGGAGAAGATCACAATTTGTACGTAGAGGCAATAGTTTTGAATACCTTAAGCGTTTTTACTAAACAGCTCGTTTATATGCTGGCACGAAAAGGAGTGCGAGAATGCTCGCCAATGACATTTAGACACTTCATAAAGGCAAGCTTAAAAACCGCCTTTTATGCAAGCAAAATATTGAAAAAGGACGACACATTTAAAAGAACATGGGAGAAATACTTGCGTTTCTTTGAAATTCTACATACGCAGTCATAAATACGTACGCATACGGTATATTACCAGTGAACCTAAGTTTCCATGCTCTACTATATACTGTCCAAGGGATCGGCCCAGCTGCTACATCCATTTTTTTATTATTATACTAACATTTCTTATGTAACAAATGTATAAGTGTATAAGAATAAAACTTGGTTTGTAAAGCAGAAACCACGTAAACTGACAAAATGCAGTTTTCGTGCCAGGACCACAATCTACAGTATCCGAATGGCTTCAGAATGGACTGAAATCGTCTTAAAACACTGTAAAGTACATTTTTAACTACAGTGGAGGGGTCAAGCTGCTACATACCAGCAGAAAAAAATCAAATGACCTAACGTTGAAAAAATCGGGATTACGGTATCAGGGTCAATTTTTCAGGGTTCTTATGTGTCTCAGTCGACGTAAAACTAAATTTTACACCATATATGTGAATTTCAGCCTGATCGGCTGAGTTGGTCCAGAGTTATTCCAATCCCCCCCCAGAAATCTGAAAATCGCCAAAAATGGCCATTTTTAGCATTTTCGGCCAACTTTGATGGTGTATAACTCTGGAACCGTTCCACCTATAAGAAATATGAATACATTTTTGAAATCCCGAGGTCTGTAGATTATAATTCACTGAAAAGCTCGCGTTCATCCCAACTACAGGAAAAGCTGATTTTTTTCCATTGCGCAGATTAGCATTACCATGGCGCGTTGCGCAGATTAGGTTGCACCAGAGTACCGAGCTCGAGCCACTCTACAACTTTGGTTATGAGGCAAAAAGCGCTCCGATGCACCCATATTGAGTTATTCGCAAAAAACCGCCAATCCGCTTATTTTTGGCAAGGACTTTAGGTAAAGTAAATCTAGGTACTTTTTCCAAATAATAACTAGGTAGTACTAGGTATACCTAGTTACCTAGTTACCTAGATAAAAAGTGCACCACACTGCCGTGCACGCGACAATTTTTCATCACGCATTGGCCGATCAGCTTCGCACGGGTTCATCACGCAAAGCTCAATCAGCTTCGCAACATTTAAACCTCGATCAGCTTCGCATTTGCGTTATGCAGCCGGCGCAGTCATAACAGATTTTCATCACGCACTTTGTGTCGGCTGTATGCTACAGCGTTGCGCATTAGCTGGTATTTAAAGTGGCCGCCAGTAAAAAAATGCGTGATGAAGAACCTCATCACGCACTTTCGTGATGACTCTTTCCATCACGCAGCGTTTTCATCGGACGAATTTTTTCAGCTTCGCACCGGTTCATCACGCTTTTTCCCGGCCAAAAATTCAAATTGGCTCATCGGACATTTGACGGCCCTGCGCGAGAGGGATATACAGTATAGATCAAAAAAAATGTCCCATCGCTTTTTCGGCCTTCACTCAAACGGTTCGTTCTCAGTCAATTCTTTGCCGATTTAGCTCAAATTTTCAGCAAAAATTAACAACATGGTTGGCTAAAAATTCTGCAAGTGTGGCGCCAAAATTCCGACTCATACTGGTTTTATGACCCGAAAACTAGGAATGAGGGTGGTGCACGCAAATTTAATTTTTTTCGGTAATACAAGGAGTACAGGCCTGAAACTTGCAGGAATGATTGGTGTTGCTATTGGGCATAACATACTAAGCGGGCAGCCCTGTATCTCAAAGGGCACTAAAATGGGGGAATTTCAAAAACATGACGAAATATGACTTTTCTTCGTAAAACCGGCAAAATGACGATTCTAAAGATTTTCAATTTTCAAAAAACGCTGCAGGGATGGTTACTATGGTGTGGAACAGAGCTTAAATATCAGGTTCAATTATTTGTCGAACTCCCTGCTACAATCTATGTTGATTAACAACAGATTCAGTGCTTTGATTCTAGAAGGTGCAGATTTCTTAACTATGGGATTTTCACTCATGTTTTTGAAATTCCCCCATTTTAGTGCCCTTTGAGCTACAGGGCTGCCCGCTTAGTATGTTATGCCCAATAGCAACACCAATCATTCCTGCAAGTTTCAGGACTGTACTCCTTGTATTACCGAAAAAAAATAAATTTGCGTGGACCACCCTCATTCCTAGTTTTCGGGTCATAAAACCAGTATGAGTCGGAATTTTGGCACTAAACTTGCAGAATATTTAGCCAACCATGTTGTTAATTTTTGCTGAAGATTTGAGCCAAATCGGTAAAGAAGTGACTGAGAACGAAACGTTTGAGTGAAGGCTTAAACGTCTGAAATTGTAAAAAATCGCAAAAATTTGCTTAAAAATTAGTTCCTCGAAAATCGGAAGGGTCGGGAAAATCGTCTCGGGGGCTCTAGTCTAAGTCGGGTGGGAGGCAGACCCTCCAGACCCTCCTGTTACATGTATGGATACCGTACTATATACGGTACTCTACATACCCCATGTTTTGGGAGGGGGGTTGGAAAGTGATGACAACCGAAGACAAGGGTAGAAAATGGCCAAACATCGAAGTTTATCTAAGTGATATGGGCGGGCTAGGCCGTTTGACCGACTACACACTCTGCCCAAGCAGAACCTGTCAGGACACAACGATACACAGGGTACGTATCTAAAGAAAAACAAACAAAACATAACAAGTTATAAGTTACATGGAGTCTTTGGTCTTAGCTCTCCGAATACAGAGTGTGCGGTAGTCAACAAATACGTAGGTCACATTCGCCGTTTTCTCGGCGTTCCCGCAATTCTTTCCGCAAGTCAAAAGCTTTTTTCGCCTGTAAGATCATAGCCAATGTAAACAGACGCATACTGAGGTTTTGAAGACAGAACCGTTCTTTTTCGTTGCATTACAGCCTGGTTTGTCACATGGTCTTTCAATTCCACCACAACCTTGCGATGTTTGTCCGTTCCAACAGTCCGAATGTTCAGAATTTTCATGTAGTCAATAGTCAATTCAGAAAACAGATCGTTGTCAAGGAAAGGAATATCCTTGCTGTCTGTGGTCCGAGTAAAAAGTCCATTGATGACAAGATTCAGGCTACGCCTTTCACGTCTCGTTCCCAGTCACAGATACGCACCAGCTCTGAGTGCGCTTTGTCATAGCAGGAGGATGGGTTCCGCACAGGCAAGCCGTTTTTGGCAGTTTGCAGGACAGATGCGTAGGTTCTTTTTGTGTTGTCAGATGACAGTCTATCTAGTTCAGCAGTCACCTTTTCAAGTTGGTCGGAGAGGCTAGCCACTTTGTTGCACAGAGCAGAATAGTCATCGTGAGGAGGACCCGAAGCACCAGTCATGGTTGCAACTGACGGCCACGCGTCACGGTCCATTTCTTTGGAATAAAGTCTGTCAAGCAGATCGAAGCAGTCCGGGCACCGCAGGGCAATAAACTTGGTTCTAGTCGAGACTGCAAGCCCAGCCACCTCGTCACAGTACTGAGCTGACACTCTCGGTCCCAGCAGAGTCTCACCAAAACAAGGCTGACACATAAAGATGTCGCCGCAGAAGGAACATCGCAAGCATTTCAGTCTGTTCGAAAAGATGTCGCTCCCACATTGAAAGCAAAGAACGCGAGACATTGGCAAAAGAAAATTGACGTGGCTTTAGCGTACACACAAAGGAAAGCGGCCAGATGACGATGACGTCATTTTTTCACGGCCTTTAAACCGCGTTAAGTGGTTGACTGTTTCAGCTAGTCAGCCAAATTTTTTGCCACTTACAGGAGAGAATGCCTGAAGCAGCTGGTCGAAGGTGCTTCTATCCTTAACGAATGCCAAGTGAGCATTGGAGAATTGCTGACAGGTGGCTTTGGCGGTTGCCAGAGTGGCCGAGTTGAGGTTTACGGCCACCATACAACTTTGCCCCATCAACAGAGACATCATATTAGCCTGATTCAGGGACTGACACGCGCTCTTGAACTCTGCAACTGTATACAGTTGGGCACTTAAAGCATATGTGCTTTAGGCCGCAAAGCCACTGTACGCCAAGTCGTGCGTTCATCCTCTCGGCGCGGCAAGTTTCTTGCGCAAAGAGTTGGCGTTCAGCACAAAGCTCCACCCAGGCCACCGAAAGCTGGTGACAGCGAGTAGGTAAATGGCAACCGACTGGAGCTGCCTAAGCACCTAAAAGCTACAATAGCAACCACACATGTGTTGGGACCAGGGGGGGACCCAACCACGACAAATCTTGAAATATGTGCCGGGCCACTTCCGGTGACCGGCATTCAAACGGTTGCCATTCGCCCAATTCTCAAGCTATCGACAAGCGGCTTGGTGCATTGTGTAGCTGAGATAATGGGCTTTCTAACAATGTGCCCCAGTTTAGTATATCCCAATTTTTGGCGAAAATGTTTAGCGTTTTTCGCGGTTGAAAGTGATTCAAAAAATTGCTCATTGTTTAAACGGTCATAACTTTTGACAATAAAGAGCTAGCCATATACTGATCACAGCACATGAAAGAGCTCGTCGAGTACAATATTGTAGATGCCATCAGAGTCCAGATTAATCGATTCTAGCCTGAGTAGTAGCGTGCCAAACATGATCATAATTTTTGGGCTCAATTTTCGCATTTGTCACGTGTTTCCAAGACCACTGGCAGCGAAGCAGTGTTCTAATTGAGTCGTGAGGCCCATCAATCGAAGCGTCTTGGTGCTCTGAGTTCAAAAAGCATACTCAAACCTAAATTGGAGGCTTCGCATTCATGTTACTAACCCAAGTTATAAACGACTATTTCATACCCGTATAGAGCCTAATGTTTGCAGCCACTTTTTCACAAATAGAACATCGAAATCCAAATTCTGAACGAACATTCTGATGTAGAACGGCGAGACGAATCGATTGGTGTG
>JASANB010005038.1:0-34132 GCA_030248155.1 Sabatieria punctata | reverse complement strand
CGTTTCAGCTATGATCTGTGGTCAGGGTCCACGTACTTATTCTGTATGAGCTGTCCAGCTATTGCATAGTATAGCTTAGCTCTTGTGATCGATGGCTATTTGCACGCATCCCAGAGTACTTGCTAGTGGCAGTCTCCATGGCCCCCACAGCATTTGCGGGCTCCAGTCTGCAACATTGGGTTCAATCCAGCTTCCTGATCAACTTTTTCGTCATCTCCACCAATATTCTGGCTGTCAGAGCAAGTAAAGGCATCTCCTCCTTGCTATAAATGTGTCAGTTATGTGTTAAGTGATGATTTGTAGATCTGAGTAATGAGTCCTGTCCTTCGGCCTCCAGCAGAAACTGTCCACATGCCCAAGCACACCAGGGAGTCTACAGCTCTGGTTGGAATGGTTCACGCACTAACGTGGATGCCTGCCACAGCCATCGTGGGACTTACCGAGCAAAGCAACTTGTCCAGCTTCCACAAACTTCACATGGACGTCTATTTGGGCTGGCTGCTGGCTATCAACATTAGCTGCAATGCCTTCCTCTATGGAGCTCGTAGTAAGAAGTACAGAGACGAATTCAGAAATGTCTTCAAGCGTAATTTGGTCTGGCCTCGGGTGGAAAAGGAAATAATACACAGCTCGAATATTAGAGGTCGCCTACCATACGTGAAATAAACAGTCGTTTGAATCTGCTTGTGTACAAACGTGTTGGTATGCCACGTTGTAGCTGAGGTGATTGACCCTGTTCGCCGTCCTGTGATCTTTAGTGTGTGTTATTTAGTTGAAAAATATGTGGATATGTGTGCGCGTTTCAGTTTCCCATCTCCTATGGTACAACGTTACAAGTGACTTATTATTGGTGGAAGAAATCACTGAAGTAGTAGCATTCAACAAAGCTGAACTGCAAACTGCAAACACAGCAATACCAACAACTTCATGGGAAGCCTTGACATGCTTCCATTGAATAAAGCAGTCCTGGAATGGAATTGACGGTAAAGATTAAGCAAGGCATCATTTGTGAAAACAGCTTTCGTTTCCCTAGGAACAGATGCTTAATTGAACTGCGATCACAACGCTAACTGCTTGAACCACAAGACCCGTCTGCAATTGACTTTGCCATCAGTTCAGTTCACACTTATGTAGGTGCCACTCTGAGTTCTTTCTTATATGGCATCGATTAACTTTACTGAGCCCTTTCAAATAGAAAGTGGACCATTTTCCACACTCCTCTGCATCATTTCTGGGGTAGGAGGCTTCTCCAATCTGGCTATTTTTCTGGCAACCGTTCGCACAGACAGCTCATTGAAGTTCAAGTGCAACAAGTTGATTGCTGTCTTGGCCCTGGTTGATATGTTCACGTGCGTGACCTACATCAAAATAGGTCTTCTGCAGCTGTTTCTGCAGTCGAAGTGGATACAGCAAGAAAACTGTTTCTGGAGTTTATGTTTCACCTGTTTTACTCTCAACTTTGGAAACTTTCTGATTTGGTCTGTTGCAATGGATAGGCTTCTCGCTTTACAATTTCCACTGCGGTATGTCACTGAAAGTAGGTGTGATGTGACCCAGAAATAGAGCATTTTTTCTTTTCTTCAGTTACGATTCTTGGGCTACAATGCCCTATTTGACTGGTATGGTGAGCCCGGCAGCTCTGTTCAGTGGATTACTTGTGATTTCTGGATATTTTAATAAATCAGCCGGTGTAACGGTGCCTATTTGCATGGTTCCATCTGCGTTTGGAGGTGCCAGCTTCCTTCACTGGTTACTGGGAAGCACTCTGCTCAGTGTATTGGTCGTGCTTACCAATATCCTAGCTTACAGAGCAAGCAAACGTACTAGCTATAGCGAAAGCGGTAAAATTGCAGTAACCTACTGTACATTCTAATTAACCATTTCAGATATGAACTCTGCATCGTTTCCCTCTAGCTCAGGGGAAACTTTAGCCATGGCAAGAAGAACAAGTCATTCAATAGCCATAGTCGGAACAGTGTATGCGTCTACATGGATGCTAGCCATCACCACTGTGGCAATTGTTCAGCAAGTGCATATGACTGAATCTAGCAGGTTTCACATCACCATGAATGTTGGCGTGCTCTCAGCAGTAAATATCAGCTGCAACGCTTTCATCTATGGCTTCAGAAGCAAAAAATACAAACTGGAATTCAGACGCACGTTCTGCAAGGCTCAGCACGAAGTAGCACCTGCACTGGTCAATGTTCAGCCAATCGAACAACCTGCTCCGCTGCCTAGCTCGAAGTTGAGAGATAATTCAATGAACCAAAATGCAGCAGTGATCAACCATCACTAGGTGAGGTGACGTCATAACTCCTTGGCGTTTTGTAGAAGAATCCATTAAGGAGAGAAAGGATCGGATATATTTTCTTCAAGCTAAAGGCTGCTTGGTCTCTAGTGGCTGCAGCGCCTGATAAAAGCCCAACCTTTTGTCCTTTCCAGTCAGAGTCACTTAGAACGGCTGCCTGCGAATAGCCATGCTTACCAAAAGTCTCATCATTTTGGTCCTGTTCTATCACGCAGCTGAGACGATACCCCGAAAAGGAAGCAAGCCAGCCAATATAAATAATCACAAGCCAGCGAAGAAGTTATTCTTTGCTTGCTGCTTCAGTTGGAAGGTCGGTTTACCAAGCTTATTCATGGCAGCCATCGAGAAAGCCCGTGAAAACAGGAAACTTTTTACCAGTGGAATGGCTTTGATCAATACAGCCTCACTGCGCTTCACACCCCTTGAATACCGCAGACCACCAGCTGCATAGTGCTTGCTGTGCTAATAGCTATCAAACTAATTTTCTTGAATGAACCTCATAAATCAACCTACATATAAATAGCTGAATCACAAAGACATGTATATATAGTCACTTATAATCTAGCTAAACTGATTACTCTCCTGAATTTTCCTGCTAAGACGCTGCAGTCTAGCAGTCTGCAGTGCAACCAGAGTCAGTGCCAATATGAGGGAAACAGATAATGCTGCAATAACCACTAGAAATTCGGTGTTGTCTGGCCTTTTACAAACACATTCCACTACTTGACGACGTTTTCTGTTGAGGCTGGGTCCAGGTTTGTTTTGAGGTGGTCGGAGGGGCGGTAATGGTTTGTCATTTACTGGGGCCGGAGCAGGGGCTGGAACCAAAACTACAGGTTCAGGACGAGGTCTAGGTGGCGGTCTAGGTGGGGCTATAGGTGGAAGTTGAGGTCGATCTTTATCCTCACCCTCTTCATCATCTTCTTCATCGTCATCCTCCTCTTCCGGTGAGTACTCCTCATAACTCCCTTCACTACCTTCATCGTCAGGATAGCCGTCATCTGGGTCCAGAGGAGCTGGAGGAGCCCCAGGTCCATTAGGACGTGGTGGAGGCGGCGGTGGAGGTCCTTTCCTTATCATATCCCTCAGTAGTTTGTTGGCCTGAGATGTGTCCTTTTTATCAACGGCTGCCAGAAGAGCTCTGGTCAGCTTGGGGTACTTATTCATCAACATAGCTATGTACCCTTTGTTGTGACGCCCCTTTTTGATCAGCCGACGCAGCATGGGGCTAGCAGCAATTATTTCCA
This sequence comes from Sabatieria punctata, assembly GCA_030248155.1. Lineage (NCBI taxonomy): Eukaryota > Metazoa > Nematoda > Chromadorea > Araeolaimida > Comesomatidae > Sabatieria > Sabatieria punctata. The sequence continues at coordinate 30,577 of JASANB010005038.1, read as the reverse complement.
ACTGGAAGCCAAGTGAGCTGTCATGGTAGTCCACATCTGACTCTTCATAATCTTCACCTTCCGGTTCATCAGCTGGTTGTGGTACAGGGGTGGTTGACAGTGGAGGAGGTGTCCTGCGAGGTCTTGGAGTAGTGGTCACTACCCTAGTCGGCTTCCCATCATGCACATATCTGTAGCGATTCCATCTGACCCGCCAGTTGGCATTCCAGTCTTGTTTAAGACCCCGTTGAAGCTCCTTGTACGTCATGCGACCACCAACCACAACAGCAGGGATGTGCGATAATTGGTCAAAGAAGCTCATGTCACCAACTTTGGTTTTGTTCAGCTCATTCCCCACATACAAACGAGCATTTTTGAAGAAGACCAAATTCATACCGTTGTTGTACAAATTCAGATGGGCAAGATTTGGAAGGTTCTTGAAGGGTTCGGGTGACATGTCTGAGTACTGATTATTGTCCAAGTTTATGGTTCTCAGGTTAGTTAAGCCCTCGAATGCATCTGCAGCAATAGTACTGATCTGATTCCGAGCCAGCAACAGTTCCTCCAGTGCTTTACAGCCATCGAATGCCCGTTCCAGATTCTCTAGTCTGTTTCTCTCCAGCTGAACTTTTTTCAGCTTGGGCAAGTTGCTGAAGGCACCTGGCTCGAGTGTTGAGATGTTGTTGTTGATAAGGTAAACTTCTTCGAGCTTATTTGATCCGGAAAATGCGTTTCCCAAAGATTGCAGCAGGTTATTCTGCAACAGCACTGATTTCAATTCTGGTAGGTTTGCAAAGGATCCATCCTCCAAGTCACTGAGCTTGTTGGTAGACAGAATGACGTTTTCAAGCTTGTTGCAGTCTTTGAACGGTTCCTTGGGCAATGACTCTAATTGGTTAAATGAGAGATCGAGTCTTTTCAAGTTGGTTCGGCCAGCAAACGTGCCTTCAGCTATGGAAGAAATCTTGTTTCTCCTCAATTCGAGCTGACCTCCTTCTGAACTCATTGGAATTGGGAAGGTGTTGGCAGCCAAACTTTCAATTTGATTGCTGGTAAGATCGATTTTCTTAACGTCGTTCATCTCCTTAAAAGCGCCATCCTCAACCTTGTTTATCTTGTTTCCTTGTAGATGCAGAAATTGAAGCTTCTTGAGGGACTGGAAGTTTTTTGCAGACACAGACTTCAAGCGATTGCCAGACAAATCAAGGTCAACCAAACCGTTTAGGCCTCTAAATGCGTCATTGTGAAGTGACCCAATTCTGTTATTTTTCAGAACAAGAGTTTTAAGTGGCAGGCCATCAAATGCATCTTTGTCTATTAATGACAGTCGGTTTGAGGCCAAATTTATGACAGATATGTTCTGCAGACCGCTGAACGCCTTTGCACCCGCTGTTCTCAAGCGATTGTCACTCAGAATTAGGGTGTGCAGACTGTTCATGCCATTGAAGGCATTGTCTTTAATGGTTCTTAGCTTGTTGTCGGCCAGATCCAGGATTTCCAGCTTCGACATAGGCGAAAACAACCCACTCTCCATTATTCTCAGCCCAGTTTGCTCAAACGAAAACTTTTCTACGTTTGACAGCCCAGTGAAGGACTTGCCATGGGCGCTTTCAATAGGATTGTGGTTCAGGGTCAACTCCTTGAGGGAGGTCAGACTGGTAAATATGTTAGCAGGTAGCTGGGAAATCTTGTTATGCTCAAGGTTTAGCTTTTCCAGTTGCGAAAGTCCTTTGAACGTGTCTACATTCAGCTGCTCAATCTCGTTCAATTTCAAGTCGATGTTTTTCAGCTTGCTCAATCCATCAAAACATCCTGTTGGTATCGCTTTGATAAAATTCGCTTCAAGGTCGATGGTCTCCAGATTCTTTATCGCCTTCAAAGTGTCGCAGGGAATCGATTCAAACACGTTATCATGGGCGTAAATAGCAACCAGGTTAGGGAGGCCTGCAAACAGGCCTCTTGGAAAATCTTTCAATCCATTTTGTCTCAGGTCCAATTTCCTTAGTTCCGAGAATTTGGACAGATTTTCTTGGTTCAAAACAGTACATTTTGGGGCGCATTTCAGGGTCAATTTGTAGACGGGACCATTCAATCGTTTTGCTTCATTTATGGCCGTAGTCAGATCAGAGATACTGTCTGTTTCGCACCAGATTCGCGTCCGTTTAAGCCGGAAGGATCGGAAACATTCGCAGGCTTTTTTAGTGCCGCAAGGAAATCGGTAGAAATTGATGGCGTCCGTGAACTGCGGCGCGAACAACAGGACAGCAATCGCGAGAAGTCGCATGGCAGCGGCACGACAACAGTTGTCGATAAAGACTAAAGTTCCCGGCCTAGTCGTCCCACGCACGTAACAGGCGTAAACCAGTCGCGATAAAATAGAGCAGCATTACAAAAACACGGTCCACTAGTCAAACCTGAACTGGCCGACCTTTTTCTCAACAACAACGATGAGTTGACAACTTATACATCGATTTTTTGCCTCAAAACCTCTCAAGGTAAGCCTTTGTGGTTAGAACTGGTTTCAAGCGATTCTTCTCCTTTGCCTTTTGATGACTCGGCCTTGGTGAATCGAAAGATAACAATCAAAATAAGAGACGTGTGTTTGCGTAGGATGAACGCCCACCCGCAACGGAAATAGAAAAAAGAGTGCAAACAACAGTCCTAAACCTTAAACTTCTGTCTTTATCAAATAGACCGGCTTTTAAACTTTCTTTTTTACATTCAGTTCGAATTAGAACACAAAAATATGTAAAGCACTATTTACATTGCAAAAAGAGGAACACAAAATTGAAACGGCGCCACAGAAAACAAAAAATGAGATTCAGCTTATTACACCTTCAAAGTGTTCAATTCCTTTTCTAACTCGGCCAATTCCCGCTTGGTTTTTTCTTCTTCATCTTCATCATCATCGTCGTTGTCGTCTTCATCGCTTTCCGGCTCTGAAGGTTCAGGACTGATCGGAGGTGGATCGGGGATTTCATCCAAGTTCTTCAGATCTGGCTTCTTCGGTGAAACTTCTGGGTCTGGTATATCATCTGTAGTGGGCAGTTTGTTCAACTGCTGTTTCGGCTGAGGGGTAGGTGGAGGAGGGGCTGAAACAAATACGGATCTATTATTGTGGATAATAATATTTGACAAGTGAAAAAAGTTGCATAGATAGTTCTAATAGACATAAGTACCTAACAATATGAACTGGATGCAAAGATCGGCTTACGTTTGACTGGTCCTTCCCCATACAAAACCACAGGAGCAGGCGCAGGAGGTGGCGGAGCCGGGGGAGCCTGTGGAACCACTACAGGTGCCTGCTGCGTTGCCTGTGTAGCTTGTTGATTGATAACTTGCACAGTTGTGGCCTGACCTTGCTGTTGCTGCTGTTTGTTTCCTCCACAACAACAACCGCACAAACTGCTGCATCCTTTGATTACTCCGAGACAGCACAGACAACAGCAACAGATGCTCAGTACTGTTATCACTATCAGGATCACTATTATAACCCAGCTGAAATGCAACATCGAAACTATTAGATGCAAAAATTCGGTCGGTCGGTCGGTCGGTCGGTCGGTCGGTCGGTCGGTCGGTCGGTCGGTCGGTCGGTCGGTCGGTCGGTCGGTCGGTCGGTCGGTCGGTCGGTCGGTCGGTCGGTCTCACAGATAGAAACTTACAAAACAGTTTTTCCAATCCCCATAATAGTCGATTCGGCCTCCTCTAAAGCGTCTTCAGCGTTTTTAAATTGTTGTGCAGCTTTATTATATAAGTCGTCTAAGTTGCCACTGCATGGGCTTCTGCAGAAGAGTACCAAAAACAGAACACTTAATTTCAGCATGATTTTGACCGTTTGGATGAACGCACGTCCACCTCCTATACAGCCTCCGAACGCGGTTTTGTGGCAGAGATCGTCATGACGACTCATATGAGCCCAAGCTCTGTGTTGGTAATTCATCAATAGAATCGCATTAAGCTAACCAACAATTAATGTGAGCTTTAATCTAATGCTCAAAATCTACGTTGTTCGATTTCTTCTTGTAGTCACGTATGTAGATATAGGGCACACGTCCGAACACGAATATTCTTATTGGTCCTGCTATATGAGTAAACGTTTCACAACTACAGTACTCCAAGAAACAATTAATACGTGAAAAATACAACCGATTCTTTTCTAACGTACATGTAAGTCACATGTACCAGGTCCGGCCGGACCGGGGGAGAGAAGTGGAGTGTTCGTTTGCCTGGTGGGGTCCACCAATCAGCTTCGCTCAAGGGCATTTTTCAAACTTTTGAAAAGCTCCAAAACAAATGGAAACACGTTTTAGTATTAATAATAAGGTTAAAAAGCGTTAATTGTTTTAATAAGGTTAAAAATCGCAATTGTTTGCAGCCAAATAGCGTTTAAGAACCATTTTATATAAAAACGATACGCTTTTCTTCAGGAGGGTGACCTCCAAGCCCAACGGTCTCAGAGAAATGACGATTTTCGTAAACGTCATTGTAGGCAGGCAGGGCATTCCATTGAAAGGCTCTAATAAGAGCGCGGGGTGCCCTGAGCTGTCCGTCCGAAAGGACAGTGGAACTTAAAACGAAACAAACAAACGTCCGAAAATCGTGCTTCCGGGAGTTCCCACTTTTCTAGCCCAGTAGTGGGTAAATTCCGGAAATACATCGGTTTTAAACATCCCTTGTAGAGAACTTTCAAATGAGTCAATAAAAAGTGGCGATTAGATTTGGCCGTGTGCCGCCCTTATCAGTGGCGTACCCAGGATTTTGTAAAGGGGTGTAAAATTTTGAAGTTGCCTATTTAGGGAAATAGCGTGAAAATTTCGCGAAATTAACCTTGAAAAACTCATTTAAACGGTATTCTGAGCGCAAAAAGGACAAAAAATATCCGTTTTAGTACTTAGAAGTGGCCTGGTTGGGCTTCTGTCCAACCAGGGCGAGAAAATTTTGCAAAATTAGCCTTCAAAAATGCATTCTGGGCATAAAATACACAGCCACAGATCATAATTTATTCGTTACTCTTGTTTTTGCCTAATTTTTCCTTCCTACCTCTACCACAAAGGGGGTGTACCCACCCTACACCATACATGTAACAGGGGGGTCTGGGGGGTCTGCCCCCCACCCGAAATAGGCCAGACCCCCCCCCCCGATGGGGACCCCCCCCCCCCGAGACGATTTCACCGACCCCCCCCTCCGATTTTCTGGCAAGTAAATTTTCGAGCAAATTTTTGCAATTTTTTACAATTTCACACACAAAAATTGCCAAAATCGCCTGCAAAACAGCACTTTTTAGCTGTATTTCAGCCCAAATTAGCGATTTTTGGCAATTTTTAGCCAAAAAATTGCGATTTTTTCGATTTTTGAGCGTTTTTTAGTGCCCACCCCGTTCCCCCAAAATTTTGGCTCAGACCCCCCCGGCCGGCGCCAGACCCCCCAACCCCCCCTCCCCCCATCGGCGGGTGACCTGTTACATGTATGCCCTACACCCCCTGGGTACGCTACTGGCCCTCGTGAAGAAAACCGTACTATGTACGTACCGGTCTTAACTAATAATTCTTTCGCGTCTTGTGACATGAATCCGCTCTCTCCTGCTTATGTATCACACCTTTAGAGTGGTCCAACTCAGCCAATTGCTGCTTGGTTTTCTCTTCCTCGTCTGTATCATTATCACCGTCATTGCTTTCTACCTCTAATTGACTGACTGATCGGTGGTGGATCAGGAATTTCATTCACATTTTTCAGATTTTGTTTTTCTTCGGCTGACGGGTAGGTGGAGGAAGGGCTGAGATACAGACTATAAAATTTGACAAATGAAACTGTTAGCAGTCACCGGATGCTTACGTTTGACTGGTCCTTGCCCGTACCAAATCACTGCTGCAGGCAGGGGCAGGTGATAGCGACGGCGGAGGAACCTGTGAAGGAACTACAGGTACCTGCTGCACTACCTGAGTATCTTGTTTATTGATAACTTGCACGTGTGTGACATGAGCTAGCTGCTGCTGCTGTTTGTTTCCTCCACACAAACTGCTGCATCCTTTGATTACTCCGAAACAGCACCGAAGACGGCAGCAGATGCCCAGTACCGTTGTCACTATCAGGATCACTACTACTACAACCCAGCTGAAATGCCACTTGCAATGCATGTATCGCATGTACAGTAGTGTTGGCCAAAAACTCTCACAGAAACTTGCAAACCAGTTTTTCCAATTCCTAAAATAGTGGTCTTGGTTTTCTCTACAACGTCTTCAGTTTTAGGCCAAGTTGGTGCACTACCGCATAGTACATTGTATGTGCCAACCAATGCATGGGCTTCTGCAGAACAGTGCCAAAAAGAGAACTAATTAAGCATGACTATGGTGGTTCGGATGAACGCATAGCCATCGGACGTAGTTTTGAGGCAAAAATCGTCATGACCACTCTTAGCCTAAGCAATTTGTTCGCTCGATGCGCAGGCATACTGTACGTATTCAGTTAGTTAAACTCTTCCAGTGAAGTATTTTACAGCTTAATTACAGCCTGCTTCACTATAAAGCGAAAGACGACATGCCAGCATCAAAGAAAAACAAAAACCAAATCAAAATGCAGTCCACCAGAATATAAAGTACATGATATAAACAACACAACGGGTCATAGAATCACTTGAAAATTAGATAGAAGCACTGTCTCGAACAGACGCATAGGTACCTAACAGAAACTTGATAAAATAGAGGTCCACCAGTGCTTTTAACCGAAAATAGGACGCAGTACGTACACTAAGTCAACACATATTTATTGTTGAATGTTCTGAAAGTTCTGTCTGAAGGTTTTACTGACACAAAACATCCTAGAATAACTTCAGAAAAGAAAAGAACACGACGTAAGACGGCAGTGGCGTATCCAGGATTTTGGAAAGGGGGGGGTGTAAAATTTTGAAAGTGCCTGGTTGGACCGCTGCCCAGCCAGGGTAAGAAAATTTAGCAAAATTAGCCTTCAAAAACCCGTTTAAAACGCATTCCGAGCTTAAAATTTAAAGAAATTAGAAGTTTTAGTAGTTTATAATGGCCTGGTTGGGCTTCTGCCCGACCACGGCCAGAAAATTTTGAAAATTTGGCCTTCAAAAACGCATTTAGAAGGCCTTCTGAGCACAAAATAGACAGTTTTTGTACATAATTCATTAGTTTCTTTATTTTTGACAGAATTTTTCTTGCTACCTCCACCGCAAAGGGGGGTGTACACACCCTACACCCCCCTGGATACGCCACTGTAAGACGGTACAATACGTACAAAGGAATACAACATTATCTATGTATGACTTGTAACACATGCGAACGTTCCAAAGTAGGTGAGTCGAAACTGTTTTCTAATTTCGGCCGAAAATGCCAGCAAAAGATAAAGGTTGACAACTGAAAACAAGGAATAGAAAAATCGCGCAATCAAAATAAATTTTGGGTCTACAAAAATGGCTAGAAAGTAGAAAATTTCGGTAATTTCGTAGGTGCCAGCAATCCCGGCTCCAATCATGGCAAACCGGCGCTCCCGACGAAACTTGACCACTTCTGCTCGTTGTCCATTGTTCCAAACCGCACCATCTTCTTGTTGTCTTTTAGCATTTTTGACTAGAACCGCACATATCACTCCATAGATCACAAATAGAAGCGGAACTATTATGAACTGCTCCACGAAAAATCCGATACCGTGATAGACAAACTTGGCCTGAAAAATCTATTTCTTTGTGTTTGCTTTGTTGAAGTCTTACTATAGTACTACCGTTGTTTCGTCGGCAAACCGGGGCTCCAAGTTCTTGTCGTAGGTCGACATTCCCCAGGGAGTCAACATTGGTAAGGCATAGAGCAACGGCACGGTCCACATGCTACCGATCGCTATATTTATTCTGCTGTTCCACAGCTAAATCTTTTTAAGCAAATTTACAAGGTAAAAAGTTCTAAAAATGTTACCGAGACATGCCGGAAAGGCAAAACTGCAGCAGTTAGTCGGTTGATCGAGGCAAAAATGTTGCCCAAAGTTTGGGTGTAAAACAACCAAAATAATAACGCTTGATGAAGCGATGCAAAAACCGTGCTGTACCGGACTTGATCCGAATAAATGGATCTGACGCCTGCCAAAAATAGTTTTAGGACTACTGCTGATATATCAGCCACCCCCAGCCAGATCAGCAATAAATAAAAATCAGAGTTAAGTTGCTGGCGTTTTTTTATTAATATATAAAGCAACAATGCGTAGAATATTAAACTGAAAATGATAAAGATGTGCCATGCAAACCATAGCACATTATACTGCCACATAGAGCTGTTAGTTGGTCTGGCCGACTAACGGTGGATAACGCGATAATTTTTGCTATTTCAATCAAGTTTAGCGCGGTACAAACGGACTAAGTAGAAACAAGATTCTATGTGGAACACACTTTTTGTTAACATAACTTTTTGTTTTCGGTGAACCTTGGCTAAGGAGAGAATCTGTGTGGCGGAAACAGCTCGGTTTCCTTCCGCTCATGTTAATGAACAAAACAAGACAGAAGTGCACTCTCAAACTTGTTCAGAGTTCTTTGTACCGAAGCATTTTCTCACATTGGGGATAGGAAAGTCGCAACAAGCATGCACATGCGTCAAAACATGTCTCATCCTGCTGCTACAATCTGACTATCTGTCTGGTCAATGACTTGGACATGCGAGTGAATGAGTCGGGCCCTATAGAGTCCCAGTAGTGTGTCTCCTCTCTCGCATATTAATAGATTTTTCGGCTAATTCATAAGCCAACAAGCGGCGAGCTTAGAGAGTCGGTGCGCTCAGTGGTATAGATTTTTCGTTAGCCATAGCCCAACGGACGCTTACGTGTCTCTCATTCTCTCTCTCCCTCTATGTGCAAAGGCCTAGGAGGTTGCCACGTGGCCCCTAACCTTTTTCTGCCCTGTCAGTCAGGCCGGTGCCATTGTTGGTTAATTCAAACAAGGTCGATGTCAAAACACAGCTGGGCGGTTTTCGGGCCGACGTGCCGGTTTTAAAGTTAACGGCCGGTACCTACTTATACTCTGTCTACTAACCACTGCACTCAGCTGACTCGCTCTTCCGTTTGTTTGTCTGACTGAAAACCGTGTCTAATTGATCTATTACTGGCAGCTGTTGCCATCGTAAGTACGTAGTCTCTCTGTAATAGTACAGAAAAAAGGTTTGTCTAGTTGAACGCATCGTGCGTGTTGTTTACATAGTGGTTTGTTTGACGTCGTTACACTTTCATACCTAGGCTTCCTCGTCATGGCATCCGGTAGAGACCTGCAAAGGGCGGCCCGGCGGACCCAGGCCAGGTCGGGAGGAGGTTTGAGCCTCCCATGGTTTGGCAACTTTAACAAAAAGTCAAGTTTCATAAGTGCCTAGGGGGCGTGCAACAATTAAATTATGTAATCGTGTTTTTGCCCATTTTCGGACCCCATACTCCCTAATAACCGGTCGTAAGAATTTCCTGAGCTCTCCCGAAATGCACGTACGTATAGTAATTTGGCTACCCCTGGACATTACAATTTTTTGGAGAGTTGGAGCCGAAATTTTTGCGTTCAGTTGCATGTAAAATGATGTTTTCCTCAATAAAATAACATCTATCATACAGTAAGATATTGATTATTTTCGAAATTTTCTTTGTTAATGAGCTACAACTACGTGTACGCATAGTCTTCGTTTTGCATAGAAGCCATTATTTGGAAGCTTTTTGTTACAGATGAAACCAAAGTGTATTGGATTGCTGCCGTATCATCTGATGCCATCTGATGAGCGATAGTCATAAAAGATTGAGTCGATTAGTGCTATACCCTTATGAACTCTTATTAGGATCTTAAAAGTCACTGGTGGCATTTAGCATTTGAAAAGTTGGAAAGCCTTGACTTAAGCCATCTGCCCGCCCTCTAATCTACACGTTCATCTAGTGAAATTGAGAAAATGCAAGCCAATGGCTTCAAATCGAGATTGCATGCACGGGTACTGTACACAAAAAACAATTAAAATCTTGGCCATTTCAGTGATTTCTGCATCTACAAAATTACGTAATAAAATCACCAAGCCCTCCTCATCGTAATAAATAATAATGATTTGGCGGACCCCGTCCCCCTCATGCGATTACGAAATTTTGGCACGCCTAGCAACTGTTTGTATGCGTTTAGAAAATTAATGTGTTAATTTTATCTTTAGAATGCTTCTCAAATGCGTTCTAAAGACTAATTTTTAAAAATTCTCTCGCCCTGGTTGCGCACTGGCCAAACCAGGCATTTTCAAACCACTGAAACAGTAAATTTCTATTCCTTTTATGCTCAGAACACCTTTCAAATGGGGTTTTTGAAGGCTAAATTTGCAAAATTTTGTTGCTGTTTGGGCGACTGTCCACCTCACAAAATTTATATTTGGGCGCTACTGAAATTACTAGTGATGTAAAAAATTAATTTAATTGTAATTGAAATTCACATAATTGGCCCGTTTTTAATTTCAATTCAATTAATTTAATTTAATTGAAATTCAAAAGTTGGGCCATAATTTAATTGTAATTGAATTGAAATTCGCCTAGAATTTCAATTATATTTTCAATTATTTCCTGTGGTGAATGTAAGGAAATGTGTAAGTATTAGAGGGTATTAGAGTATTACAGAGTGACTTCACAAAAACCTATTAAGGGCTTGTCACCTCTGGATACTGACCTCGGATGGATGGATGGATTGTCCAGTCAGGGCCGCAGCCCCTGCCTTAGGCCACACTGCGGGCCCATAACGCACACCCTCATCCTGCCCTTCCTTCGCTGCCTTCACTACTAGCAGGCACACATGCTCGGTGTCAGTCTGGGTGGGTCTCAGTGGTAGCTGTCACCGTTCCCGTTTGTCCCAACACATGTGTGGTTGCTTTTGTAGCTTTAGGTGCTTAGGCAGATCCATTCGGTTCCCATTTACCTACTCCCTCTACTCGCTGTCATCAGCTTTTGGTGGCCTGGGTTGGGCTTTGTGCCGACCACCAACTCTTTGCGACAAGAAACTTGCCCCGCCGAGTGGATCAACGAACGACCACGCGCACAGTGGCTTTGCGGCCTAAACCACTGCACCAACTGTGCCGGCTTATACTGACCTCACTTCGTTTTGTAATGTTTTATGCTCTGCTTTTTATTTCGTAGTTCATAAAAGTCAAAACAGTAATTTTTGGATGTATACAGCAAAAATGCACTAATTTTCAAAAAATTGAAAAAAATAATTGAAAAAATTGCATAATTGAAATTTTCCAAGCTTCCATAATTTAATTGAAAATATAATTGTAATTGAAAATAATGGAAAAGTATTTCAATTAATTTAATTTAATTTAATTGAAATTAAAAACTGAGCCCATAATTTAATTGTAATTGAATTGAAATTCAAATTCCATAATTTTACATCACTAGAAATTACAATTTTACTTAAAATTAAAACTTCCTTGTGGAATAAAAACCAGACATCCTTGTCAGAAAACGCTAATTTAGTGGTCAAAAACACATTGTAGGCTTTCTTTTGATTGGCAATGGTTATTTCCGGCAATTTTCCGGCTATTTTAGCTTTCCCGGGCCGGGCCGGGCCGGTCCGTCAAAAGTCGGCCTGTGCAGGTCTCTAGCATCCGGTAAGAGACATAGATTTTAGTTTCCGTAAATACGCACATGGGCGCTTATTTGTAGTTTTGGCACATTTCACAGATTCAATTCTATAGACTTTTTGAAAGTAGGGCGCTTATTTGGAGACGACAACTGCTCTCTGGCTGAGCGTTGTTTTGTTTGTCCGTAATTTGAATTTTTTGGACTGGCTTTTCACCAAAAAGTAATAAGATCGCGTTTTTAGTGAAACTCATGTTTTGGCTCCGGTTTTCTAGTTTTTAACCGATTTTTCACTATGCTTTTATCTCTTCCAGGACAAAATGCATTCCAAATAACCGGCCATGAAGCGTTAGTAATCATTCAAAGTTAGGCTTTGGAGTGACTAAGCGTCTGACCGTATCCTATTCATACGTAAAACTTGGCGCACATTCTTTGTTGTGCCACCGCCCGAACCGTGTGCGGAGGCATATAATCGGATATGCAAATTGGGCGGTGTGTCTGCAGGCGTCTGGCCGCCCATAAATCGATAAAATGCAACTCGATCCCCCATAACACGGGCTTGTTTTAGTGTGCCGGGCCGGCAGCCAAAGCCGACGCCTCTGCCCTCTCTCCGATCACGCCACCGGTTGTTTTTTCTCTAAAAAACGCTTGTTTCAGGCGCTAATCGCCTCTAAATGGAGACCGCCTATGTACTGGTAAACCTCGGCAATGTGCTCCACCTCTTAGCGGCGGTTTATTGGCTTCTGGTAACAGCCATAGTCCTTCCAGGAGTCTGTCTCGCCTACTACCTTATGCCGCTGTCCTTGCTGCGCTGTGTGAAGTGAGTTTAGTGAATCGATTTGGATGGTTTTTTGGGGTCCGTCTGGCGCTCAGATCCAATTTGAACGCTTTTTTGCAGCTATGGACTCTACTTGAAGATCGAGCACAAGCTTTGTCGCATGGTAAATGACCACTGGGCGGCCGCCGCTTACTGGTTTGGACTTTCGGGTTAGTTTTTGTTGGTTTTTTAGATGTCTGCGGCTAATCCCCACCAGCTTACAGTATCTGGTCTGTAATTGCCGGCCTGCCTGACTGACTGATTAGTTTGATTTGGCCTCTAACTCCGCAGGCAGCCCAAATTGAACTAACCAAAGCTTCGTTAGCGGCTAGTTGGATACCGTAAGACTGCGGGGGAAAGAAATTTGTACCCAATGATCGTGGCACTCAAGTACTGCAGACTGAGAAAGCAGTGATGTTCTCAAGTTTTACAAAATCTGTTCATACTGGAAATTAAATGTACATAGCCATGACAGGTGATTTAGCTGAAGGGAGGGGACTGGGCCAGGCCGTTGGGTCCAAATTTTTTGGGTAGAGTATCGCTCAAAGTCGGTATTCTGCGTTGAACATCACTGGTGGCTCAGATACAGCTAAAAACAGCTATTTTACATACAATTTTCGCGCCTGAAATTGTAGAAAGTTGAAAAAAATTGGCCCAAAAACTGCGCCCCAAAAAATCGGGGTAGTGGAAAGTGGGTTTCCCGATTCTGTGGGAGGAAGCCCCAAACCCCCTGTTTCATGCATGTACGTACAATACACATCAGTCGCGGAAAAGCCATGCAAATACAAGCGTATTTTTTAAAGCTTCTGTAAATTTAGAAATCTAGAGCTCAGGTAGTAATAAAATTCTTGTACTGACCCAGTGGCACAACCAGGATTTTGCAAGGGGAGTGTAAACTTCTGAAGAGCCTGGTTGGGCCGGCCCAAAAAGGACGAGGAAATTTCGCAAAATTAGCCTTCAAAAATGAACTTTAAAGGTATTCAGACCGTAAAATTGACAAAAATTAACAGTTTTTGTAGGCCTGAAATTTTCGAAACGCTTTTAAAATGCATTCTGGGCATAAAATAGACAGGTGTAGGTCCTAATTCATTCATTTCTCTTATTTTTGCCTAATTTTCCTTCCTGCCTCCACCGCAAAGGTGGGTGTACCCAGCCTACACACTCCTGGGTGGGTACGCTACTGTACTGACCGGAAAATTCAGATTTTGACGCGAACCAACCTTAGCTTAAAGTCAAGATTTGGTATATAATATATTTCCCGTTACAACTCGTACCCTTTCGTAGTTTAGCTTGACCTTATTTGCCGGGCCAGACCATACAGAAAGGCAGATGTTGTGTATGAATGGTAGAATTCGTTGCGTTGTTTGTACCCAGCTATGTCTGATCATTTCAAAACTCTTCCGCTCGACAGACACTCCTTAGCCGAAAAGCTACTGTATGTGCATGTCCGCTATGCTCGTACAATGATTGTTTTTTCAGTAAGTGAGTACGGAGAAGACATAAGAGAGATATCGGAGCAACGTTGCATAGTAACTGTTAATCATCTGGGCATGGTCGATCACTTCGTCGTAATGATGGCGCTCGCTAACAAAGGATCTGTTGTTGAAAAGGTTTTATTCTACGCTAATTACCTATTGCCAATTCTGGGCTCCCTGCCAACTAATTAGCCTTCTTCCTTGCTGCGTAAGCATACAGTACATGAAACAGGTCCCGGTCGGCGTGGGGAGAGAAGGGTTTTCCGTCAAATTTACACATATTTATCCATTTATAGGTCTATCCATACATGTAACAGCTCGGGGCCAACCTGGAGGAGGAGGTAGGGGGTACAAAATTTGAAAATGCTCTAGAACGTCTGGAAATGCGTGTTTGCACTTTTTTCAGTAAGGAGGCCAAAAATCGCAAAATAGCGTTTTAGAGCTAAAAACAAGCAAAAAACGATAAAAAGGGCTTTCAAAAGCCACGATTTCTCTTAAACATTAGCAGTAGAAACGCCAAATTCAGTTTCGAAAGACTTTTCAAGCGAATTTTAAGCTAAAAGTTAGTTATTTCTGAACCAGTCTGTTAGTATTGGAGCCGCTATTAACTTGCATTTTTGGGTCGGGGGTCCCTAAACTGGCTCTGAGGGTGAGGGGTTTGACCTTTCTAGCTAGGGGAGTAACCTAGTACATGTATGTGCGTAAGGTAGCCTCTCTCAGCTGTATAGCAGGATCCAACTTCTAGCATACTTTTGTTTACTTAAAAGCAGTAAACAATATAACAGGTGGCTGGGGACTGATAATCGCTTAGATAGAAGAGAGCAGATCAATTTCTGAAGCAGATTAAATGGTTCCCAAGCGCCAATTTATTGTCTTCTGTCTAAGTGCCTCGTCAATTTTCTCCAGCCCACTGCATTTAGATCGAGAATGAGCCCAAAATTGGACAGTTATCAGCCTACACGTTTGAGCTCTACAAAGCAGTAGACCTGCTTAGCCAGCTATCTGTACAAAACACCGGTAATTAGTGAAATTTTCAGCTAAAAATTGCTGAATACACTATTTGCGCTCAAATACTACTCGAAACTGCTACTTTACAGTGAATAATATAGCAACTTTGTGAAACACTAGAGAGAGGACCGGTACATGTAGGAAGCCGCAACGTAAGTACCGGTACAAAACGTGTGCTTAGGGGTCCGTCCCGAGGTCAAAAATAATACTACTAAACTCTTTGGAGCTGTTAGGAAGCCTTCTGATGCGGCGTTTTTAGCAATTTTGACAACTAAACACCCTACCTTGAGGCAACTACGTACGCACTGACTTTTCATCCAAAATTTGGATAACGTTTGTTACAAAACAGGCTTTTGGGCAATTTTTTTGTTGAAAATTTCTTGTTTACCAAAAAGTTATCTTGGTTAGCCGAAAATTTCGAATTGCTGGCCAACGTTTTCGCAAAAAAAACTCAAATTTCCCGACGGGAATTTGCGCCTAGAGCCAGGACAACTACGCATGGAGATCTGTCTACATTAACTACATTATGCATGATGGTACTGTAGGTAGTCAGTAAAAAGGAAGAGTTTTCAGTATCTCTGGATAATCTTCCACATCTGGAAGTGGACGCCACTGGGAGTGGCCTGGATGTTGCATGGCAACTTTTTCGTCAGTGGGGGCAAGCAAGTGCGAGAGCGGCTGTTGAGCAGTCTGAGAGAGCACCTACAGCGACAGTACTGGAAGAACGAACACGGCTGGATCATCTTGTACCCTGAAGGAACGCGTCTCTTCTTGATAAAAGAAGCCTCGCAACGCTACGCCAAGAGACACGGCTTGCCCCAGGTTAATCACGTGGCTCTGCCCAGACTGGGAGCTGTCAAGACCGTCCTAGAAACCTGCTGTCCCACCAAGAATCTCATCAATTCCAAAGGTACCTTGAAGCATATCCCTTACCTTTTATGATACCGTTCTCCATACATGTAACTGGGGATCTCCCCCCCGAGACGATTTTTCCGACCCACCTCCGATTTTCTGGCAATTTTGATTGAGTATTTTTTGAGCAAATTTTTACGATTTTTTACAATTTAAAACAGCACTTTTTAGCTATATTTGAGCCCAAATTAGCGATTTTTGACGATTCTTAGCCAAAAAATTGCGATTGTTTGCGATTTTTGATAATTTTTAGTGCCCAACCCCCTTCGGCGGATGACCTGTTACATGTATGCCGTTCGCGTTCCCATATAGGGCGCTGAGTGCCTGACTGTATTAGTAAAGAAAGTATAAAATGTTATGACATAACAGATCATCCACCGATGGTGGAGGGGTTGGGTTGGGTTGAAGTCTAGGGGAGGTGCTGGTGGGTACTAAAATACGCTTAAAAATCGTGAAAAATCCTTATTTGAGCTCAAATACAGCTAAAAAGTGATGTTTTACAGGCGATTTTAGCTATGTCCGACATCCTAAAAATTGTGAAAGTTTGCCAGAAAATCGGAGGGGGTCTGGTGACTGACCTGAGTCGGGTGGGTCTCCCTCCCTGCCCCTGTCACGTGTGCTAGCTAAAGAATAATGTTTCAGTCGATTCCCAAGTCTCGCCAAAGCACACTCCTCCTCTGCAGTACCTAGTGGACGTGACCCTTGGGTTCCCTCGTGGTCTGGTTCCGGACATAGGTACGCTGACCAGTGGTCGCTGGCCAAAGTCGTTGCGCAACGTGGCTGTGAACTACCGCTTTTTCGACATTTCCCGGATTCCGGTTGACTCTGAGAACGCACTCAACGATTGGCTGATGGAGCGGTGGGTGGAGAAAGACCGTCTACTGGACCATTTCTACCGTACCGGCGCGTTCCCCGGAGCCAGACATCAGCCACAGCAACAGTTCTCCTTCAGTCGGATCGTGCTAACCGAGCTATTCTGGATTGTCAGCATGCAGCTTCATATGAAACTCTGGATTCGACCCATTCTAGCGCTCATTTGGAGTGGCCTTCTAGTCTTATTGGGAGCTCACTAGCCACTGATTGGAATGGTCCCGGTCGGTCGGTAACCCCTGCTACTTTGAAGAAGTCTAAAGGTCTGCGGTGGTTACCAAATTCGGTCAGTCACTACTCTGCCGACCAATTGGGAACATTCCGTAGTGGCGGAAGCTTAAAAACGGCCATGATCACATTCTTGCTCGTGTTTCTTCTCCAAGCATATCATACCGTCAGTTTGTTTGCGCATTGCCAGTTTGTTTTATAGACACGTGTGGCTCTGTCCAATAAACCACTTCCAACTATTTATACACACGTAGAAGAGAACAAAGTAGGAGAAAGAAAGAACCGTTATCATCGGAAAGGAGTGCGCAGTTTTTCCTTCTCTTTCTCCAAGTCGCCGCCCAGCCCGTACTTTGTTTTGGTAGATTCTAGTTTGTCGCGCTGCTTCTCCGTGTCCATTCGTTTGTAGGCCTGAAACTCGCTGACTGAAGTTTACGTAATACCGATCACATGATAATGTAACAGGGGCCCTCCGATTTTCTGGCAACTAATTTTTTAGAGTTTCAGACAAGAAATACGTAGCTAATATCGCCTGTAAAACGGCACTTTTTAGCTGTATTTGAGCCATAAATGAGCGATTTCTGAGAGTTTTTTAGTTCCCAACGCCAGACTCCCCTCTCTCCATCGGACGATGACCATGTATGATACGGCAGTACGGATTATAATGACAATGAGCACCTTATACCGTTGCATGTGTATACGCATATTATTACACAAAGTACGCATTGCATTTGAGATTTTCGCAGTAACAACCGCAAATCTCAACCGATTTGAATGAATCCTTTTTAAATAAATGAATAAATTAAAGATAAATAAATCCTTAAAAGATAGCCGAAATTTTCATCAATTCTGCTTAGATCATGAGATATACGCTCTCAAAAATCAAAACAGTGACAATCGGCTGTGTTGTTCTTTATCACTATTGTTCATTGCCAAAATCTCTTTTTTGACTTTGACGGCAAATATCTCAGGAACTAAGCAGAGTACCTTAATAAAAGGTTTCATCAATCGTTCGAGAATTTATTGATGTTTCATTTAAAAAGGATTCATTCAAATTAAAATTGGTTGAGATTTGCGGTTGCTACGGTAAAAAATCTGCGGGATTGTTTTCTTTACGGACCCTGTACATAATAATAGGCTTTGTTTTACTGCTTCTGCTTTAGTTACGTTTTAGAGGTGTCTGGCTTTAAAAAGTAAGTAAAGATTGATTACGCGAAGGAGACGCGGGACAAATCCTTGAATTTAGAGTTGAATGTTTTTAAGATTACGCCTTATTACGTATACGCAATACGCATTAGTTTTTGCAATGTATATACGCACGCAAATGTAACAGAACAGGGCGATCTGTCCCCACCCGACTTAGGCCAGACCCCCGCCCGACTCGATTTTTTGGCCAGTAATTTCTGAGCTTATTTTTTATTTGTTTTAGAATTTCAGATATTTAATTGCTAAAATAGCCTTTAAAACAGCATTTATAGCTGTATTTCAGCCCAAATTTTCGATTTTTGATGATTTTAGCGGTTTTCGAGAGTCCGACCCCATCCCTAGAATTTGGGCTCAACCCCCGGCCGGTGCCAGGTTTGTGCCCAGTTCCGACTTTTTTAGTTTTCGCTGTATTAGAATAGAATTCTTAAGCCGAACCTAAGCCTACGCATTACCCTTTGTTATGTAAAGGGCCATCCATAATCTACGACGTTCAGAGATTGGGCGGTGGGGTGAGGGTCGGTTGAACGTCGGAAAACGTCGCAGGGGGTGGGAGTTGGTGTCAAAAACGTCGACGGTGTTTAGGTGCCTAGGAAGCTTTTGTCCGCAAGTATATTACAAGGAAAACTCAACCCAGTTCATGTTTCCAAAATGGTAGTTAACTGTCAAAAAGTTTCTTTTTCACAGCTTCTGCTGTGTCATGTCGATTTTATTGAAGATTTTCTAATGTCGGACACAGTACCAAGTTTAGTCGGGGGATGGGATGTCAGCCAAAAACGTTATAGTTTTTAGGGGGCTGTTCGAAAACGTCGGGAGGGGGTGAGGATCCAAAATTTTGAATTTTTGAACGTCGTAGTTTATGAACGGCCCCTAAGCTGTTGCTGTGTGTTGTACCAGAGTGCTGCCTGTATAAAAAACTTATTACTATTCGGCATACATGTAACAGGGGGGGTCTGGGGGGGTCTGCCACCCACCCGACTTAGGCCAGACCCCCCCCCCCGGTTGGGGACCCCCCCCCCCCCCCCGAGACGATTTTACCGACCCCCTCCCTCCGATTTTTCTGGCAAGTAAATTTTCGTGCAAATTTTTGCAATTTTTTACACATTCACACACAAAAATTGCCAAAATCGCCTGCAAAACAGCACTTTTTAGCTGTATTTCAGCCCAAATTAGCGATTTTTGGCGATTTTTAGGCCAAAAATTGCGATTTTTCTCGATTTTTGAGCGTTTTTTAGTGCCCACCCCCCTCCCCCAAAATTTTGGCTCAGACCCACCCCCAACCCCCCCTCCCCCCATCGGCGGATGACCTGTTACATGTATGCTATTCGGAAACGGGAACA
This sequence comes from Sabatieria punctata, assembly GCA_030248155.1. NCBI lineage: Eukaryota > Metazoa > Nematoda > Chromadorea > Araeolaimida > Comesomatidae > Sabatieria > Sabatieria punctata. The sequence continues at coordinate 11,177 of JASANB010005038.1, read as the reverse complement.
CGCCCGGCGCCAGGCCCCCCATCGGCAGATGACCTGTCACATGTATGCGCATGTGTAGTTAGGATGTGTATAATAAAAATGTTAGAAGAGTACGTAACGTAGTACCTTGGTGGCTTGGTAGTAGAGAACGACAAGGTAGCGGTTGCAGACGTTGAACCCGGACAAGTGGTCGCAGGCATTTTTGGCGTCAAATATGTCTTCGTAAACCACAAACGCCGTGCCTCTCGTGTCTGGAGTGTTGCCGCTGAAACTGATTTCAACAACTCTCTGCCAATCCCATTACAGATAGAAGCTTAACCGCATGCAAACTGTACATACTACCTAGTAACAGAAAGTTAGGTGTTTGCCCTCACCAAAGCCACGTCAACAAAGTAATTCGGTATTTTTAGAGATTCCATTTCAATTAAACATCAATATTCTGCTGCACTTCGAGGCACATTTCTCATAAAGATTCCATAATTTTTTGGCTATTCGTAAGTTCAACAAATTTAACTGTTCTTGGCTTTTTCAAACTTTAGATTACTTTTGTTTTAGTTAAAATATTCGCAACATCTTGTAAATATTGTCAAAACAGGCTTCTTGTGGTTCTGGTCGTGCTAAAACTGTGTGACATAACACCTCTATAAAACACTGTTTTATTTCCAAACTTCATAGCTTAGGAAAGCTAAGAAGCCTTCAGATTCCTATCGTTAGCAAATCATACATACAAAAGGCCTGGCCCGCCGGCACAGTTGGTGTAGTGTTTAGGCGGCATAGCCACTGTGCGCGTCATCGAGCGCTCATCCTCTCTGCGCGTCAAGTTTCTTGCCGCAATGAGTTGGTCGACGGCGCAAAGCTCCACCCAGGCCACCGAAAGCTGGTGACAGCGAGTAGGTAAAATGGGAACTGACTGGATCTACCGTTGCACCGAAGCCGCTACACAAAGCATGCCGCGTTGGAGAAGAAGATCTACGATGTCAGAAGCTGTCTGAGAATCCAAAGAAAGCAACTATGCCGGGAGCCCTCTGACATACGGGGCACCGCCAGCCGTCGGGAGCTGTCAGCATCATGGCATCAACACGCCGGCCGCCCTCCTGGTGACTGGCACCCAGCAGCATGGCTAGGAGTGGCTGGCAGTGAAAGAAGGGCAACGTCCGAGATGACGAATCACAGGGGTAGCGAAATGGACCTCGAGTCTGATCGTAGGCCGTAAGGTCCCCCACACATCGGATCGGTCAGGCCCGGCCTGCGGCGAGGGAGGATTGGCCAAGAGAGGGGGCATACATGGGCTGGGGGTAAAGGGGGTTTACTTTTCCCCCTCCCCGACCTCCAGTAGGGGGTAAATTTTCGCTTATTTAAGGCAAAATAGAATTTTTTTAACTTTTTTCGGCGACCTTCCCCCCCGACGTCTCCAGACACCCCTACGGATTTTACCGGCCCATGTATGTGAGAGGGTCTAAAATTTTAGAACGCGCACAAAAACGTCTGGGAATGCGTTTCTAGCACGTTGTTTCATTGAATAACAACGCCAAAAATCGATATTTTAACCTGCAAATAGCGTTTAAGAGCTAAAAACAAGCAAAAAAATGACTGATATTTCTTCTAAAACACCGGTTTGTGAAAAATCAGCAGCGGGAACGTCAAATTCGGTTACCAAAGGCATTTATGCGGATTTTAACTAAAAATTAGTGATTTCAAGCACAGTTTGTTAGTCCTTCTAGTGATTGTTGTTTTGGTTTGGGCCAAACCTGTCTCCGGGGGTGAAAGGGGTTTGGTCTTTCTAGCTATGAGAGTCATCCCAAACCCCCATAGTAGATGTATGCCGACCCCCACCTGAGGAAAACCCCCTCCCCCAGGTCGGCCCGGAGCTGTTACATGTGTGCTAGTAGGTACCGGCACCATACATACATGTAACAGGGGGTTTGCCCCCACCCGACTTAGACCAGTCCCTCCAGTTGCCCACCCCGAGTCGATTTTTGCAACCCCCGGCAAGTAATTTTTGAGCAAATTTTTGCGAATTTTTTCAATTTCAGAGACAAAAACTGCCAAAATCGATTGTAAACCAGAGCACTTTAGCTGTATTTGAGCCCAAATCAGCGATTTTTGACGATTTTTAGCCGAAAGCTTTAAGCGTGTTTGTGCCCAACTCCGACGCGGTTAATGGCTACTAAACGTTGAGTACCTACACAAATGGTCGGTGCTCGGTGTCACCTGTTCGTCTTTCTTGCAAAAAATAAATAGTTTTTAAATAACAAAAAATGAATTCTACTGTTTTAAGAGTCAGTGTCTGATTCGATCGAGTCTCCGCCCTTATCCCTATGTCAAGTTGAAAATCGAACTTTTGCGTAGAGACCTGTGCGTTGGTGTACTAATAGGCATTCATGAGTTATGTTAAACCTGCAAAGGGTTTATGGATTTCACGCTCCATTCCCGAGATACAAGCCGCCAAAAATCGGCCCGCTTAACTATGGGACCAAAATTCTCAACTAGAATTTCTTTTGTACCAATAAGAGTTGGGACTAAAAAATTGGGGATTTTAGGTAACTTTTTGAGTAGTTTAAGAATTTTTGGTCCAAAATTATTTTTGAGTAAAAAAATTTTTTGCGACCACATTTGGCCAGCCGTAGCTCGTCTGGAACCCCCCCTACACAGTTTTTTTTATTTCAGAATTTTGTAGCGCTATCAATTTGCCAGACTATAGTGTAAAGCATTTTGGGCTGCGACCCGACATTCGTGAGATATTCGCCTCCAAATAGCCAAAACCATGCGGAATTTGCTAGTTTTGCAGTACACAAAGCTATGATGCCGGATTACTTTCATTATAATAAGAGTTGGGACTATAAAATTGGGGATGTTAGGTAACTTTTTGAGTAGTTTAAGAATTTTTGGTCCAAAATTATTTTTGAGTAAAAAAATTTTTTGCGACCACCTTTGGCCAGCCCTGGCTCGTCTGGAACCCCCTACACAGTTTTTTTTATTCCAGAATTTTGTAGCGCTATCAATTTGCCAGACTGTGGTGTAAAGCATTTTGGGCTGCGACCCGACATTCGTGAGATATTCGCCTCCGAATGGCCAAAACCGTGCAGAATTTGCAAGAAACCGTGCACGGTTTTGGCCATTCGGAGGCGAATATCTCACGAATGTCGGGTCGCAGCCCAAAATGCTTTACACCATAGTCTGGCAAATTGATAGCGCTACAAAATTCTGAAATAAAAAAACTGTGTAGGGGGGTTCCAGACGAGCTAGGGCTGGCCAAAGGTGGTCGCAAAAAAATTTTTTACTCAAAAATAATTTTGGACCAAAAATTCTTAAACTACTCAAAAAGTTACCTAACATCCCCAATTTTATAGTCCCAACTCTTATTATAATGAAAGTAATCCGGCATCATAGCTTTGTGTACTGCAAAACTAGCAAATTCTGCATGGTTTTGGCTAGCGATCGACCGGAATTCCGGTTCCGGTTCCGGCCGGAACTGGCGGTTCCGGTTCCGGTCCGGTTCCGGTGAAAAAGGGTACCGGAACCGGAACTTTTTCATTCACTATTTTCGATGGATATTCAGTTACATCAAGTATTATTGCGTCTGTTTAATAAAGTGCGCAGCTCAGTGGGGGCAGTAGAATTTGCATGAATGGGGAGAAATTATGCAGTTTTCCATGTTATGCATAATTAGAAGTAGAGTGCGAACTGGTATTGGGTATTGGGTATTGGGTGTATTGGGGTGTTTTCCAGGTATTGGGTATTGGGTATTGGGGTTTTTACCCCCCAATACCCAATACTAAATTGGACAATTAAAAATAGAGAAAAATCGATGTTGATCTGAAAAACTGATCTGAAAAAATCGAAAAAGTTGATCGATGACTCGGTTTAGCAAGCTGTTTTCGCGTTAAGGAGCGTCCATAAACGACGTCGTTCAAAAATCCCGATTTTTCGGAGCCCCCTCCCCCAAAATCGCCTTGCGTCGTTTCTAGGGGATCCCTCCCCCTAAGACGACGTCGTTTTCGGTTTATCTCATTTCTAATGTAATGTAATGTAATGTAATGTAATGTAATGTACTGTTATGTCCTAGCACCGTATGTACAGTACCCGTGGCTATTGCGGTGGTGCACAATTTCCTGCCGAGTTAGGAAAAAAATCGCCGGAAGTAAGAAACAGGACTGAATTACGAAATATTAAGTACCAAAACTGTTAATTTCCGCTAATTTTACGCCTAAAACGGCTTCTAAATGCTTTCTGAAAGGCTAATTTTTCAAAATTTTCTCGCCCTGCTTGGGCAGCGGCCCAACTAGCCTCTTAAAAGTTTTGATTGCAGTGCCAAATATCTTGTGTACACAACTAGAGTGTACCTGTCCACTGAAATGAAATTTTTGGCCCAGCTACGCAAGTATTGGGTATTGGGTATTGGGGTATTGGGGGTCTCAGGTATTGGTATTGGGTATTGGGGTATTGGGTTTTTTAGGTATTGTTCGCATTCTAATTAGAAGTGCCTCTAAAGACAATTTTCGGTGAAATTATGCAGTTACAGGCAGTGTTTAGAGCTGTATTGTCGTTTTCGAACAGGTTTCTCAACTGACTTAAGGTGCAAAAGTGGAAAATTTGTTGTAAGTATCTGTACTAGCATGCTGGACCCATTTAAGACGATTTTCAAAAAAAAATTTTTTTTTAATTTTTAAAAAAAAGCAAAAACTTTTGGCCTTCAAAAAATTTTTTTTTAACAACTGTGCCTTTAAGGCAGCTAAAAACATCTCCGAAGGTGACAGATCAAAGCTGAAACCTGAAAATGTTGAAAAGCTTCTCTTTCTGAAGTACAATTTGCGTGCTGATGTTTATAACAGGAATTTGTACACGACGTGCCTATAAATACGTTTCTATAAATTTTGGACCAAATATTGAAAAAGTTCCGGTTCCAGTTCCGGTTCCGGCCGGAACTGGGTGGTTCCGGTTCCGGCGAAAATTTTGGTTCCGGTCGATCGCTAGTTTTGGCTATTCGGAGGCGAATATCTCACGAATGTCGGGTCGCAGCCCAAAATGCTTTACACCATAGTCTGGCAAATTGATAGCGCTACAAAATTCTGAAATAAAAAAAACTGTGTAGGGGGGGTTCCAGACGAGCTAGGGCTGGCCAAAGGTGGTCGCAAAAAAATTTTTTACTCAAAAATAATTTTGGACCAAACATTCTTAAACTACTCAAAAAGTTACCTAAAATCCCCAATTTTTTAGTCCCAACTCTTATTGGTACAAAAGAAATTCGAGTTGAGAATTTTTGTCCCATAGTTAAGCGGGCCGATTTTTGGCGGCTTGTATCTCGGGAATGGAGCGTGAAATCCATAAACCCTTTGCAGGTTTAACATAACTCATGAATGCCTATTAGTACACCAACGCACAGGTCTCTACGCAAAAGTTCGATTTTCAACTTGACATACCAAGACTCGATCGAATCAGAGACTGACTCTTAAGTTAATTTTCTTATGTATTCATCCATCAGTAACTTTTCTCTATCGAATAAAGCGCAATGTTAGTGGTGGATTTCTACAATTTCCATTATTTTCCGGACCCTACTTGAATTTACCGTCAGACTCTACAGTGAAAGAAAGAATGTAATTATTATAATAATTTTGTTCTGAATTAGGGGGAACTACAGCATACAACAAACAAGCCATGATGACAGGCTAACTACAAACAAACAAACAAAGAAAGACCGCTCAAAAAATAGTGGAATAAAACTTTCGAAAACTCACATTCTAATCTGTCTGATGGCGCCGTACTTTCCAAATATGTCGTACATTTCCTCAGTGGTGATTTTGTAGGGCAGGTTCTTCACGTACAAAATCCGATTCACCTCTGGAGGCAGTCGAACGTTGGCTCTCCTTGCCATCGCCATTTTTGGCTATTTTCTATAGATTTCCCAAGCTTTCGAAAACAGAGACCTGCCGCCAATCAGCACAGCACCAATAATATTAAAAATTCTGTGATTCTGTCTCTTCTAGGAGGAAGAAGGAGACGAGATGACACGAGACGAGAAATGAGATCACGGAGAAAAGAACAACGAAAAAATCAAAAGAAAAACTCAGAACAAATATAAAACTACAAAAAGCTCTAGACCAGAAGAAACAACCGAATATGGTATCAAACAACTGCTCCCAGCTTGGAGATTATTAGCATATGCACCATCTAATTAATGGATGTTTCACTCAGTTTTCCTCATATCTTACGCGTTTTCAGCCTCCGACCAATAGAGTGTGTCATTTACGCACCGATTAGTGTTTACGCGCAAATTTTAAGCTACCATTCCTAATTTAACTTCTCTTGTTTACGTAATTTAACTGTTTTTTCTAAACATATATCTTACTAACCGAACTTTGACCGACTATGAAGCTTGAAGTAAGGTCCCTGAACGACAGATTAAAAGGACAAAAATGAAATCACTTCGCGTCGGGACACCTGGCAGCAGTGACTAAAATAATGACAGCAGTCCAGCCCATTGACAGATGCGTATGTGCGCCCAGAGCATGCGGATATATCTGAAAATTTTCAGCGATTATGCGTACTTATATGAATTGACATCCCAAGTCATCTAGACGGTGCTGCGTAAGCGCGTTTCAACAAAAAATTGAAGAAAAGTGGTTGGTTAACACGAGAAACACTAATCCACGCAATGTGTACTACGCCAAACAAAAGGCTTGTTCCCCCGCCGACCTACCGCCCTCGCGTTCCCCGACTTCGTTTCCAGCTAAATATTAGGTTCAGTTCAGGCTGAAGCTTAGGTGTATGTAGACATCAGACTTGTAGTCTTAACATTAGGCTTGGGCTTGGGAGCAGTTGCCGTTGGAGGAACAGGCTGCGGGAATCGGCAGGCAGGCTAACCCCTACTCAATGAAAAATCCTGCTTTTAACCATCATTACTTAGCTTAGACTTACAGTAGTATTAAAAATGGCAGTTTGTCGGGTTCCAGTGGGTGTCGGGTGAACGGGCCGGTGGCGGGCGAATCACTAAACTAAACTAAGAATTTAGAAACTTGGAAAATTCGAAAACATTTGTATTGCCAAGCCAAGTTAAAACTAGAAGATAGCCCATTTCGTTTTTTCCATCTAGCTGCATCATTGACACTATCCCGAGCTGAAGTAGTCAAAAACTCATCAAGGCACTTATGAAGAATACATACTGATTTTCTAACAAATAAGGTGTGTCCACTTTGTGTATGTGTGTGTGTATTTGGTTTTGATAAAAGGTAAACATGATAGTAAAGCGCTTTAGTCTAGGTAAAAGCGCCGCTCGCACAACTTGTTGCGCGTTAAAATGCTAAACCCTGTCGAAAGAACAGTCTTTGGAAGCCAACAGGTGCGGCAGTACCTGGATAATTTGTCGCCATGCGTGTCAGAAATTATGACAGCTTTGAATGTGGCCACGATATTGAGCGATAATGACATAAACCTACTAAATAACATGGTGGTAGGTTTTTCGAGTTGTATTTTACTATTCTCCAATACGCTTGGTTCACAGATAAATATGTTTGTTTTAGTTGCATCCTACCAACAATCACAAAATTACTGCGTTGCGCGAAAAATTGGCTGCAAAGTTAGACGACCTGGATCAGTTGTGCACAGCTCTAAGCAACTACTATGGAACAGAGAAAATAGGGAATGAGCTCCGACTAGTCTTCAGTAAGTTGGATGCTTAGCAAGCTAAGTAGGTGTATAGTCGGAGTATTTTGATCTTACGCAGGAAATGTTCGAACTCTTGTTGTGTTCTATGATAGTGTAGAAAAGAAAAAGGTAAGCATGAGAGGTGGGTACATGTTGTAAATTTTACACAGAATGGGCTACTTTCGATTGGTAGTGGTTCGTCTGAATAGTTACTTGCGTAATCTATACGTATTTCAGATTCTCAGATTAATCCAGCAAGAGCGCCGGAAGTTCCTCAGGTTCAAATGGATCTGCGCTAAAGATGATGAAATGACTAGCAAAGCAACAGAATGTTACTCCTTTTCAAAATGCCTTTTGGGCGCTTTCATGGACAGATACATTGTTATACGACGGTTGTATGTAGAAAATATTGCTTTTGATTATTATCCCTTTTGTAATGAGCACAGTACATAACTTATTTGTTATAAAAATTACTTAACTGGTTTTTTACTCAACATTTACTTACTGTAAAATAGTAGCAGTAAGGAACGGCTCGAGGATCTGCCTCCCAGAATGGCTCTGGGAACTTTATCACACAAAATTTCCCTTATTTTGGCACATGGTTTTCAAATTTCAGTCAATTTGTTGAAAATTTGCGAAAATGGCAGAAAAATGAAATGTGTCCATTGCTTGAGACAGCCTGTACTATTAGAACATGGAGTGAATTTACATTCTCAAGAAAAACAATTTTTATAACAGTAAAATTTTATTCTGATTGAGTAATCCTACAGTATATAACTTACTCTAAAATGCAAAATTTTTAAATAGCAAGTCTAAGAATTGCACTAGATATTTTGATTTAACTGATTTTGCCGTTGATTTTCCATAATTAAAAGTCAACTTTCTCGAAAACCCGGGAAGATAGCCAAGCATATTTCGGTACTTAAATATAGTTTTGCCCTTGAACACTAAAAGGGTTTCGGTAGATAGTTTACCCTGATGGTCTTCAATGATGTTGTTCATACCAGCGATTACGAAGGTTTTTGATAGAGTATTTAGATAGGGTTTCGAAAACCCTGATCAGACCTCAACCCGAAGGGTTACTAACCCTAAAAGTTCAGTAAACCGAAGGAAAAACAAATAAAAACCCTAAACAATCCTTTTATTCATAACCAAAATACTACGCCAAACTTTCTTTTTAATTGGGTCCTATCTGAAGAAACTCATTTCAGCTGTACGTACGTACGTACAAACAAATCACGTGAAGCGACAAAAAATAGATTTTTAGCCATTTTTAAGTAGGAGATAAGCACTTGACTTGCTAACAAAACTTCATCTATGGCCTGTACAAGCTGAGCTAGGTTTCGCTGTCGAATGCGAGGGAAGAGGCATGCGTTTCACCTACATGCGCGCGCGCCCCAATTTTATACAGCGGCAGCGACACTACCCACACCAATTTTCAAATATAACGGTTTCTATTAATGGGAATATGATCAGGTTTTCCTTTGCGACATGAATCTCCATTCAACTGCATGCATGCATACAGTCCAAGCTGTGGCAGAGCTCCTGCAGTGTGTCTGCACCTAAGTAAACACTACCAATTGCTGAGCTTCTACGAACACATCATACTAGGCTGCGTGTCAGTCGGTGAGTAGCATGTGCTCGTAGCCATCGCAATAGAGCTTGAAACTAAAATGAGGTGCTTCATTGTCTGTCTGTTGGTATTCCCGGCTGCAGTCCTAAGTGTTGATTGTGAAGACACTGAAGCCAACAAGTGCAAAGGTTTGACAAAGGACAGATGCAATAGTTGGTTTGCCAAAGAACACTGCAGAAAAACCTGTCATTACTGCAACGGTAAGATTGTGTTTGAGTGTTAAGGTGGCTTAATACTCGAGTAGAGAAAGATCGCCAGGCGACTTTTCTGTAGAAAAACTGTCGCTCCGTGTAGGTAAATTTTTTCTGCTCAACAGATATGTTTTGCGAGCTTCTTCCAAATTTTCCGCCGGTTGAGCGCTCTACTGCATTGTTATTGTCGTTTCGCACTAAAACAATATAATTTACACATTCCTGCCGTTGAAAATTCAACATAAAAAAGGCCGGCGACAAAAAATAGTTCAATTTTTTAACTACATTTTTGTAAATTTTTGTCGCCAGCGGAAAGATCTCGCGCGTGTTTCGGCACGTTTCATACTTTAAACGAGTTTTTCTACAGAAAAGTCGCCCGGCCATCTTTTTCTACAAAAGTATGAATACGCCTTTAAAGCAACAAATTGCATCTGTTCTTCAGTGTGTCAAGATACTGTAAGTTGGTGCGCAAAGTTCACCAATGAACAAGACAATCGTTGCGGTAGGGACAGAAATGTGGATGCTTACTGCAAGAAAAGTTGCGGATACTGTCCTGGAGCTCCACCGCCAGTGTCTGAAGAAGACGACTAAAAATTGACTGGTTGTAAAAATATGTATGTTCCGTCTGCAGAAGTAAAAGGTTCACTTAAACGGTGCAGCCTGCTGCGCGGTAAATAGAAGAGCATAGAGAGTGTGTTGTCAAGTTGTTTATTCTGTCTGTAGTAGCAGTTGACTAGAAGAATTCGATTTCAACAGGGTTTCGGTCCTGTCGTCTGAACTGCATTGCTTCAAGAATGCTTAAATCGATGTTTTCATGTCGTTAAATGACCAGCTTGGATTTAGCCACCTGCTAACATGCAGCTGGCATTCTAACATGGTCTGTGTAAGCAGTGAATTTTAGTACATTTCTGTCAACTCAACCGCACATTTAAGACCAAACTCTGTACAGATTTCCATTTGCAGTAGCTCTTCAGCCATCGCATCGCAAGCATGTACAAGCTACTGTCGCTGATCGCTGTGTTGGCTGTTTGTGGCTACGCAACGGCCCAAGACTGCGAGGATGCAGGGGGCGCTGAGAAGTGCGAGGGCCGTTCGGGCAGTCGGTGCGAAGGCTGGTGGGCCAAGGAAAACTGCAAAAAGTCCTGCAATTACTGCGGAGGTCAGCTGTTCTTTTGTCTGTCTGCAAACTTTGAATGCAGCTATCTGTTTTAGTCTGCATGGATACTGTGACTTGGTGCGAAAAGTTCACCAACGAACCAGACAACCGATGTGGAAAGGACAAGAATGTGGACGCGTTTTGCAAGAAGAGTTGCGGAACCTGCGGAGGGGACGAAGGAAGTGGCGAGGACAGCGAAGAAGGAAGTGGAGTACCACCGCCTGAAGGAAGTGATGAAGGAAGTGGTGATGGGGGACCGCCACCAGAAGGCGGAGACGAAAGTGGACCACCACCGGCTTAGAAAAAGTCACAGAGTTGCTCAGATACATCACCCGTTTGCTTTTCATGTTCAGGTTCTCTCCCAAGTTGATATTTAAAGGAAAGACACTCCCTGTGTATTTCAAATACTCCATTGTCAGTCCCTTCAATTTTATAATAAAATTCTACGTAATTCTTATGCGTTTGCTTTACGACTGATGCACGTCCGAGAAGCGAGCAACCTTCTATCTATTACGAATTCTTCTTGCTAGTGAAAGCGAAGCCTGTAAAGTTGACAGATGGCATATACATACTGTAC